>OZ025293.1:150248607-150403833 GCA_964019185.1 Maratus speculifer
TGTATTTTCGTTTTATCCTAAGTGCTTGCACTTTTCTATGTGCTCTGGGCTAAATGGTAAAAACATCCCCTAACAATAACTTGTGTGCCAAAAGTATTCTTTAAGGCATAAATTACCGTCTTCTCAAAATCCATGTGTACCTTTTTGGGGTCCAGGTAAATGTTTCTGTGCTCGCATTCTTCCAATAATATTTATAATAACTGCTCATAAGTAGATTGCGTCTTTCTTTGCAATAGGCAAAAGGCTGCTGTTATAGAGAAATTGTTCTTTTTAATTCTTAAAGCATATAACTGAGCAAAAAATTTTGAGGATGAGTCAAAGTTTCCATCTATAAACCACGTCTCTTCTTGTAAATATGAAAGACTCTTATTTGTGGCAAACACTAAAGTCCTATCTGCTGATTGCGGACTTATCCTGTAATAGTAACTTTTCATTGCTTTGCTTATCTAACATGTCCCATATACCTAGAAAACAAACGAAAAAAATTAAAAAATAACAATTTATATTGATCAAATAAAGCAATAGTTTTAGTGAAAATCAATTTATATAATGTAGAAATGTTTAAAATTAAAATTATCTTCAACACAAAACATGCATAAATCTTTATATTTTATCAAAGCAATTCAGATATTTCATTTGTTATACTATTTGATTAGATAATAGCCTTGTATTTAACATATATTTTTTCCTAACTAAATGCAATGCCAAATTTTCAGCCATGCAATTTTTCATTTATTTTTGTACTGTATACAGTGATTTCTTAAGATTCTACTTCAATGTAACGAAAACACCCGTTCATTAATGCTAATCCCAAGGAAGAAATTTATAAAGATGTCTCGGTCACGGTTAAATATTTTTAAATGAATTTTCCCCCATTGGATAGCTGATATCGATCTATACAAAGGTCATTATTTTTTTAATTTTGTTTACAGATATTTTTAATAAAGATACTTTTATTTCAGGAACGTCTGCAATCAAAATAAAAAAAAGTAAAAAATGGCGTTCTTACAGATAGATCTCAGATATCCAATCCAAAAATATGCTTTAAAAATATTGAAATATGAACGAGATATCCTTATAAATTTCTTCCATGGGATCAGCATTAGCGAACGTATCTTTTCGTTTGACTGAAGTAGCCTCTTAAAAGTGGCTATTACTCTCAGGGATTAAATAGAATTGCTTTCCCCAGCTTAAAGTTTGGGAATCATCTAAGATAAGAAATGGAGTGAAAATGTGAGCTCGCCCGCTTATTATCTTCTTAATAAGAATTATAATGTGAATTACTATTTAAAAATGGGATAATAGTTAATTTTAATTTTTTTAAGTTATTTTAAAACGATAAACTGGTAAAACAAAAAATAATTGTATTGTCATATATTTAAAATTTAAATGGAAATATAAATAAATAAAATAAAGTATGTATTTTTTACCATCAATTTTCAAATCACTTAGTGAATTGGGAGTAACAGAATAATCACCTGATCTTTGGTTTCTTAATGTCCTTTTAACCCTTTCCGGCGTAGACAAGTTTTGTTCGTAAAATGAGAAATTGTTGACTGACACCGGAATTTACAAAAGACTGTTTTAGAAATTAAGAACTCCCTGATTTAAGCTGTCATTGTAAAAGTAAAATTTTACTAAAATATTATTGGTGCCGTTTGTATGTTTGTAATTAAAATTTGGTGTTGCCGGAGTGGTAACACTGCGCCGGAAATGGTTAACAATCTCCTCCCGAGGTAAACAAGCTCGGACGTCATTTGCTAATCCCTGAACTTCTTCAGCAAATGTTTGTGCTGGCTTGCTCGCAGATATTTTGGTTTTTTTCTTCATTCTGTGCACTGACTTCATTACCTCTACTTTTGTGCTATCACTTGGATGGTTATGCTCGCAATTTTTCCAGATTTTTTCTTTCTTCAAATCCGTAGTTACCATACCTTTGCATTGTAAAATTAATTATTTTTATTATCATTTAACTAGTGGTAAGGGAGAACCAAGACTCTTCAATACAATAATAACAAAAAAAAAAAAAAAAAAAAAAAAAGAGTAGATCTATCAGTTGAACGAAAAAGATCAAAAGATACACCTTGAGTATGATCTATAGAGAATATTATGTAGTTCTATTTACATTAATTTAAAAATAAATTAGCAAACATTCATTAATAGTATTAAGGCGTAATAATTTAGAAATGAAAACATATTTATTTTATCTTTCTTTTTTTCATGACTAAGTTTTATAATAAGCAGTGACAACCCGAGGTTGGAAAAGTAGGGGAAGAACCAACTGGAATAAAATTCCAAATTTTCCAAGGGATGGAAGAATTTCGTTACTCCTGGGAGAATGTCCCTCGTCCTTTCCTGAATTCTTTGAGAACAATATGAAAAGATGTTATGAATTTCAGAATGAATAACTGTCGTTTGCTAGAAAAAACGCGATTGTTTTTTTTAAGAAATAATTATTTATTTAATCATACTTACACGAATTTTCCAATAAAATAATGTGCTGTAGCACTACTTTCATAATGAAATAAACTTTTTAAATTTATACAATTTTAACAAATACTTTTTCCAAAATTTTGAAGCTATTGTTAAAGAGTAATTAAATTCTCGACTTTTGTTTAGAAATGAGGCTGCATAAGATACACTGGCGGAAAAAAAAAATCCCAACACCAATAAAGACTTGTGTTAGCTAAACGAAATTTTGTAGGCGTGTTTATACATCTGAAAGACGACATTGATTTAAATTTCATGCTTCGCGCATACGTGTGGCGCTAGTATCGCCACTCACAACTTTAAAACCAGGTTTGCTTTAAATGCGTGCTGTAAAGTTCGTGAGCATTATTTATCTACAAAATTTGATGGATTGAGTTGAGATTGATCATGAATGCCTTTAAGAAGACGAAGAAGCTATTATCATCAACTCCCAGAGTTGGAAAGAGGTCGTAAAGTAGGGCTACGAGAAAGTGGATTTTCTTTCCGCGATTTTTCAGAAAGACTTGGACGGAATGCATCGACTGTGTATGATTGTTGGGAGTAGGTGTCAAGGGATGGTGCTGCCTCAAGAAGACCAGGCTCTAGGTGAGCATGTGGCACTACTGAGAGGGAAGTCCGTCGTATTCGGCGTACGGCTGTGGTGCATCGTATTGCGTCTGCGACAGAAATTCGAGCTGCAGTTGGCACCACAGTGACACAACGAACTGTTATAAATCGGTTACTTCAAGGGCAGCTCGATGCAAGGCATGCATTCCACTGACTCAAAGTCATTGCAGTTTGCGACGCCAATGATGTCAAGCCAGAGCTCACTGGAGGATGAAATGGAGATCTGTTTTGTTTTCTGATGAAAGCATGTTCTAGCTTGGTGCCAATAATGGTCGTGTGCTGGTCAAAAGGAGGCCAGGGGAACGCCTGCAACCAAACTGTCTGCAGCCTAAACACACTGGATATACAATCTGGAGTCATGGTCTAGGGAGCAATTTCCTATGACAGCAGAAGCACTCTCGTGGGTCTCTCAAACATACTGACTGCAAATGTATACGTCAGTCTGGTAATTCAACCTGTAGTGCTGCCATTCAAAACAAGCTTTCAAGAGGAGATTTTCAACAGGATAACGCTCGCCCTCATGCCGCTGTTGTAATGCAATGTGTTCTACAGAGTGTCGACATGTTACTTTGGCCATCCAGATCACCAGATCTGTCTCCGATTGATCACGTATAGGATATTATTGGATGAGAACTTCGGTGTCATCCCCAGCCAGCACTGACCATCACAGTATAGACACAACAAATACAACAAGCATGTAACTCCATACCACAAAGTGACATTCGGCACATGTATGACACAATGCATGCACAATGCATGCACGTGTGCAGGCTTGCATTCAAAATTCGGGCGGTTATAGCAACTATTAATGTAACAGCATTTCACATTTGAAATGCATTTTATTCACCTTAAATTAACCTGTGATCTCGAAAATCTAATCAATTAAACATGTTAACTAGACAAATGCACTGTCCAAATTTCATTACTCTACAATAAGTTTTTCTTGGTGTTGGGATTTTTTTCCGTCAGTGTATTTACTTATCTTGTAAACCATTAATTTCATTTTTAATTCTTTTACCTTTTTTTATCCCTACAAATGCAAATTCTGAAAAAAATCTTTTGCGTTTTCTCCCGAAATTTTCCTTAAAAAAATAAAAAATAAATAGTAATAAGATCATTTTTTAATGAAAAGAGAGATTACTGATCATTTCCTTTCTTGATTTTCGCTGTGATCAAATTAACTGTTTATATATACAGGGCGTCCGAAAAGTCTGGAAACGGCCGAATAACTCGAGAAATACATATGAGATTGAAAAACGTAAATATACGTGTTAAATATTTTTAAATAAGCTACTCTGTGATACCAAATTTGACCTTCGAAACCGACCCCCTGGGGGTCAGAGGGGGTCCAACTTTGAAATCTTAAATTATAACCCCCATTTTTTATTGCAGATTCGGATTCTACGGACAAAAATACGTAACTTTTGTATTTGATATTTATTTCAAATCTTCGTTTATCACGGTGTAATCGAGCATATTAAATCGATACATATTCCCGCTTTTCCAACGGGATTTTCCCTAATCGAAACTGATTGGGCAGAATTTTTTATGTCAAACTCCTCGTCTTTTGTAGGAATAGCGTTTCCTGATAATCACCCGTGGCGATTATTTCAATAGTGCTACACTGTTAAAAATTTGACCCATTTGCTGCAGCGTCACTCCACAGCTATTATAGAATATCTCTTTTGTGACCAATGAGAATGCTCCAAAGTAATCGTTTTCTATAAAATCGGTGGAGTGACGATGCAACAAAAGGGTCAATTTTTTTACAGTGTACTTTACTGTGTTATGGAACATTCTCATTGGTCATGAAAGAGATATTCTATAAAAGCTGTGGAGTGACGCTACAGCAAATGGATCAAATTTTTAACTATGTAGCACTACCGAAATAATCGGCACGGGTGATTTTCAGGAAACGCTATTATTGCAAAAGACGAGGAATTTGATGTCATAAATTCTCCCCAATTAGTTTCGATTAGGGAAAATCCCGTTGGAAAAGCCGAAATATGTATCGATTTAATATGCTCAATTACACCGTGATAAACGATGATTCGAAATAAACATCAAATACAAAAGTTACGTATTTTTGTCCGTAGAATCCGAATCTGCAATAAAAAATGGGGGTTATAATTTAAGATTTCAAAGTTGGACCCCCTCTGACCCCCAGGGGGTCGGTTACGAAGGTCAAATTTGGTATCACTGAGTAGCTTATTTAAAAATATTTAACACGTATATTTACGTTTTTCAATCTCATATGTATTTTTCGAGTTATTCGACCGTTTCCAGACTTTTCAGACTGTATATATACATATAAATAATACTGTTTATTTATTGTTTAAAGTTTCTATAAGCTAATGGTAATTTCACATTGTAAATAATTTTCAATTTTATTTTTCGAAAAACGATAAAAATGACTTATTTTAAAGCTGCATTTTCGAACTGAAGAACATGATTAACCAAATTAACAAATAGGTCTTTCAAATGCCCTATTTCTAACCCTATTTCAAGTTTCTAGCACGAATAGTTTATTTACAGGGAAAGTCAAATGTTTACATTACGGCCTAAGGGAAAAATAGTTTAAAATAAATTTTACAGATATTACACCCTGTCAAACATATTAAAATTTACATGCATTTACAAAGTCCACTATAATATGCATTCTGTAAAATTTGCTGTGAAAAAATAGCTATTATTCATTTACAGGATTCATTTGCTCATTTTACAGCCTAGTTGGAGCAGGGAAAGTTAACAATTGGCCACTATTACTTTTGAAATTGGTTTGATATTTTCTAAGATTGCACAGAAGTCATACTTAAGAAAGTTTTAACCTTTTAAATTTGGATTTATTTTCAACTGTTCTTAGAGGCATTTAAAACTTATACGAATGTACCAGGCCAAATATCAAGATTCTGTTTGCAACAATTACGTAGAAATCATAATTTAGAATGTTTTTAGAACGCCTTCCGCAAATTTTCTCCTGTTTTAAATTTAGATTTTTTTTCAATGGTTATTAGTGAGAATTTACAACTTATATGCAATTACCGTAATAAATTTCAAGTTTCTACCCCCTTCAGTATAATAAAAATAGAAATTTTAGAAAGCATTTGCTCCTGTAATTCTCTGGTGGCAGCCGCACAACATAAAATATAACGAATGTTGGAGCAGGAAGCATCACCATCAGTTTGAAATCAACACTTTTAAAGTCGGTTTGGTATTTCTTTAAATTCCATGGAAATCACAATTTAGAAGATTTTTATAAATGTTTCCTCTCCTTTCATCTTTTAAAATTTTTATTTTTTTCCAACTATTCTAAGAATACATAAAAAATTTATAAAAAAAGGTACCATGGCAAATTTCATGTTTATTGCCTATTCAGTACCACAAAAATCGAAAATTTTAAACTATGTTAGTGGATCAACAATTATTGTTCCTAGTGTATATGTTACAGGCCAAACCCGATTTTAGGCCACACTAGATTAGCCTAGGCCAAACTAGTCTATCCTAACGCCCATCGGATAAACTAGTTTTTCCTAGGCCAAACCGGTCTATTCTAACGTCTATCGGATAAACTAGTTTTTCCTAGGCCAAACCGGTTTATCCTAACGCCTATCGGATAAACTAGTTTTTCCTAGGCCAAACTAGTCTATCCTAAGGCCCATAGGACAAACTAGTTCTTCCTAGGCCAAACTAGTTTGGCCTAACTCTTATAGGATGAATTAGTTTAGCCTGCTGTTTATTGGTCTGAACTAGTTTATCCTAGGCCAATTCAATTTGGCGTGATTTTATTTGATTCAATGACCGCTTCAGCGCCAAAATTCTAGTTTGTCCTAGGCTGATCTAGTTTATCCTAGGCCAGTGTAGTTTTACATTTCTTAGCTCATGGGCGTCAAAGCCACTGAAAAAATGGGCTCACAGGTTCTGTATTTATGTATGTACGCATGTATGTACGTACTTATGTATGTACGTACGTACGTACGTAATACGTAAAGTTACGTAAAGTCGCGTTACGTACGTACGTACGTAATGCGATAACTCTTGATAGAAATAATGTAATTTGACATGTTTTTATCTCGTCAGCTACCCAAGACTGAGAACTAATGTGCCCGTGGGTTCTGTATATTGTATGTACGTAAGTACGTAACGCAATAATTTTTTATAGAAATACTCGATTTGCATCAAACTTTCAATATAGGTTTATTCTTATGAGGAGCTTTTCTGATTAATTTTGGGAGGTCATTGGAGAAGAATAAGGGGGGAGGGGACGAGAGGCTGATTCGCCCCTTCCCTTAATTTATATAAATGGATTTCTATGGATTATTAGCATAGTTTATTCAAATTTTAGATATAGGAGTATTCTGTTGAAGCGCCTTTATTAGTTGTGGGTGTCAATTGTTTAAGTATAAAGGGAGGGGAGAATAGGGGTAACGCCCCATAATTTATGTAAATGCTTTTTTCACGCAGAATTTTCTGATTTACTTCAAATTTTAGGAATAGATTCATTCTGGTAAGGCGTTTCCCTAATTGGTTTTGGGGATTAATTGTATAAGAACAAAGGGAAGAACTGGGGAATCGCGCCTAATTTTGTTAAATGGGTTTTTCATGCAGAATTAACCGATTTCCTGCAAATCTTAGATTTGTTCATTCTGATAAGCGTTTCACTGATTAATTTTGGTGGTTCTTTGGTTTTTGGTCTGAACGAGCAATTTATTTCCTTCGTTAAAATATATAAATTTGTTATAATACAGAATTATCCAATTTGCTTAAAATTTTGAACATGAATTCATTTGATCAGGTGCTTCTTTAATTAATTTGGGTCTTTTCTTATGGTTATGTATAATGGGTTAGTGGACGATTTATCGCTTTCCTTAAATTAGATAAATGGGTTTTTATGCAGTATTATCCGATTTGCCGTAAATTTTGAATATAGCTTATAGTTTTTTCTTTAAAAGGCGAATCCCTGAATTGTTTTGAGGGTTTAATGATTAAATATAAAGGGAGGAATGTGGGATTACCCTCTCTAAATCAGATGAAATATTTTTTGAGCAGAATTATCTGATTTGTTTCAAATTTTGGATAATTTTTTAATTTTATAAAGCGTACCTGTGATTAGTTTTGGGGGTTCAATGGTTAAATATAAGTGGGGGAAATGGGAAAAAGTAATCCAACTTACTTTATTTTTCGAGGGTATTATTCTATAAAAAATTAAGGCTGAAATACAGAATGACTGTAAACAGCCTGTGAATGCAAAGCCATCAGTTTAATTGGGCAATATTCTTTTTAATATTGATCCCGACTACTGCTCCATTGCTAACCTTGTGCAAAGTGTTTTTGTCATCACCATTATAATGTATTTTATTCGATGCGTTGTAGAATCTGTTTGAGGTTTGCACGGGCCAGAATTTCGAGTTCCGGGCCCCGCCTTTCCCGATTGAAAGTTATTTTGCCGTGACCCTGTGTAAAAATTAAAAGTTCAGCCCGAGCCCTGCCTCTACAAAAATATGTGAAAAAAGACTCAGTCCCACTCAATCTGGCCCTACTCAATTTCTGCCAAAAATTCAGATTTTACTTAACATACAATTAGGATTCCTTTAAAAAAATACTGCATACATACATATTGGATAAATTTACAATGTATTTTTAAATTACGAGGTGTTCACAGAATGAAAAATACACAACATATTATTGATTATTTAATTTCATAGACTTTTCAATATTGAAATGGGGATTCATTAAATAATTAATGTAGTTTAGAACAAAAGAAAAAAAAGGAGAGTTATAAACATCATAACTAAACTGTTCAGTAAAAAGTAAATTTGTGAATATGTTTCTCTGTCATTCCATAAGACTTTTCTCAATTCCAAAAGAGCTACATCCTAACACATTTAAGAATTAATTCATTTTCGGAAAGGCATAAGATTAACAGGCATTCTCACTCAGAAAATATGTAATCGAATGGCGTTAACCATTTTTTCCATAAAAGCGATGTACCTTTGAGAAAATACTATTAAAGCTACGTTTTGAATCGAATTTTCGGTTACGACTTCACGGAAAAGAAAAACTTGACGCCGTGACAAGAATAGCTTATATGTCGACAAGAAATTAATTTCTAAAAAATGGAAAACGCTGTTCGATTTCAAATTATGTTCACTTCCAATCTGGCTTGAATATGCAATAATAATAATAATAATAAATGCAAGCCTGATCTCAGTTTGCACGAGTCTGCAGGAAAAAAAAAACCATGTAAAATGCATTATGTCTTTAGGGTGGCCATGTGAAATTCCTGTATTGATGTTATAAGCAATTACTCTTGACACACATTTATACTTATTCTAGTGAAACACGTGTTTTTTACCGGCCAAACCCAATTTCGAGCCAAATTAGATTAGCCTAGGCCATACTATTTTATCCTAATGCCAATTATATAAACTAGATTTCCTACGCCAAACTTGTTTATCTATATGCCCGTAGGAAAAACTAGTTTTTACTAGGTAAGAGGGAAATCCGTCATTTTCCCTTCATACTTTACCATTAAAGCTATCGTTCAGTTAAAAAAAAAGATGCTCATGCTCAATAGATGGCGCGGACTTTCACACTTCTCGACGGGGGGTGGAGCGATAATTTTCATGTTTTGGTAATCCTACTTTTTTGTTAACTACAAATTTTTTATATATGACCCCTTATATTTCCCTTGTAGTGCAGGAGAAAAGGGGTGGGCTCGGTTGATCTTTATCTGGTGCGAAGAAGGGATCTTCATGTTCAAACTGATTATAGTGAGTTTATTTTTTCTTAGGATCTGCATGGCAGATTCGAATGCTATAGTCATATTGTCACTGTATAGTTCTGAAAGCAGTCTTTTGAAATTTACCTTTGTTTACCTACAAAGACATAATTTTAAAACACATTTTTTAATCTTTATAGATCCTAATTATGATATTTTTTATAGTTACTTTAATTTTTTTTTCTAAACTATATTAATTTCTTTAATGTATTGGATTGCTTGAGGACATATAGATTTAAATATAATGTAAAATTACTGTATATGATACAGCAATCGAAAAAAAAAATAGTATATACCATTCAATTGTAATCTTTGTTATTTATGTAAGCAGGGCCGGCGCTAGACATTTTGCCGCCTGAGGCGAGCTTTATTTTGCCGCCCCTATGATATTATTTTTTTTCTTTTTACCACTACTCAAACTTTTTTAAAAATAAGTAAATTAGTATAATAACTATAATTTATTTACATACATATAAAATGCATTATAAAATATATTTATATTTAACGAATTTAAAATAATTAAACTGCTTTATTTATTTTATTTTATTTTTGCATATTTTTAAAAATAACAACAGCTACTTTGAAATTAAATTAATAAATAATATTATACAGTATATAAAAAAAAGGCCAGAAAGTCTCATGTAAAGAATAACAGTAATACTTCAAAATCTCTTTTACCTTGTTTTTCATTTCGAAAAATCAAGCACGTCATGGATATTAGAAAAAAAATTGTTACAATAGGTAAAGAGTGTTTAAAAAAATATATATTACTGAGACAAAATATGTTAAACATTTAAAATAAATCACATTGCGTATAATATTTGTGTATGAATTTAAAACAGAAAAAGAAAAGTAATTATTTAGTATAACAAGTTATTTATCTTTTGAAAATTGCATAACACAAAATCGCATATTGATAATATTAATAAGAAAACAGCTACTAAAAATAAGACAAAAGTTTAGAGAAGAGAGTAATTTCTCTTGATTTAGCTTCGACGAAATCACACACATTATCATGTCAAAATTAATATTATAAAATGAAAAAATATAAATAAATAAATAAATTTGGCGCAAACTTCGCAATATATTATTGATATTAAATAGAAAAATGATGATAGACAGAGAAAATTACCTAATTATTTCAAATGAAACACTAACAATTAAAACAATAAAAATATTATTTTCAAACACACAACTATCAACAATGAAATATTTAATTCAATAATAAATTCACCTTGATTCTTTTTTTTTTCTTTGTGAAAATCGTTTGCTATATCACGCTAATCAATATAGAAAACAATTAGATTTTCATTTACTAAAATAATTTAATCACAACTAATCTGATGGGCGCTGCGTTTCCGGGCACCTAAAAAAATTGCACAAAACGCAAAATCGCAAGAAAAATAGCAAAATATTTTTAAAAAATCGATCCATAAGTTCTTATTAAACGTTATAGAAAAGAGAACAAAATGTACTATATTGGATTGGAAGACTGAAACTGAATTTCTTTTACTAATGCGAAAAAATCGCAGCGAATCGCGAAAGAAAATAAAAGGGGGGGGGGGGGCACTAAAAATAGTATATAAAGAACTGTTAAAATTTCAAAAATTGCAGACAGTAAAATTTATTTAAGATTAAAAAAGAATTTCTTTTGTAAAGTCAAAAAACATCCACAGAAAAAAAAAAAAAAAAAAAAAAAAAAACATTAAAAAAATTTACAAAAATTTAAATTTGCTCAACGAGTTTCGATTAAATTTAGCTGAAACGAGGACAAATTTTAGTACATTAGATTAAAAGATTATAACAGGATTCTTTTTTAATAACGTTAAAAAATTGCTTCAAAACTAAAAAAAAAAAAAAAAAAAAAAAGAAAGAAAGAAAGAAAAAAAGAAAAAGTAAAAGTTGCTAAAGATTAAAAAGTTGCAGAAAAACAAAATTTATTACAATGCTTTAACCTATTCTAAAAGGAATTTTTTCACAAATAAATTCACAGTTGAAGTTAATAACAAAATTCCTGTTACGAATGTCAAAAACTCATGTTGAAAATTGCATTAAAAGTCGCGAAAAAATCAAAAATTGCGGATAAATAAACGTAATGTATTATCGTATGTATTATGTATGTCGATACAAAGTTTTATAAAATTTACAACAAAATTTCCTATAATTAGGCTAAATTAAAAAAAAAAAAAAAAAAAAAAAAAAAAAAAAAAAAAAGTTTGTGTAACGAATGTCAAAAACTTGCAGCAGAACGCAAAAGAAAAAATAAATAACAATCGCTAATAATCGCATTGAAAATGCCATTTAAAATAACTAAATATTCAAAAATAGCGGAGGATAAATTTTAATATATTTAGCTAATTTTTTTAGCGTAGAATTCCTTTCAAGAAAGTCAAACAAGTAGGTGAATGTGATATCAGATGGCACTGGGGGTTTCGTTTAATATTTCTTTTAAAAAACTTTATCCTTATTCTTACTATGTATTATAAAGTTTAAAGCGATTGATTCTTTAGGTTTCCCAAACTTATTAAAATTTAGAAAATAACTCCTAGTCGGACGACCCTCTCCTCCCCGTGAATTTTTCCAGCGAATGAAATAACATCCTCATGCGGAAGTACCACAGTATTTGAAAAATCAATAATTTAAAAAAAAAAAAATTGTACTGCAATTATCAAATCCTAATAATAATAATAAAATATATGGGTCATTCCACAAGAATCTGGTAACTTTAGAGGTGAATTTGACATGCACTATTTTTACCTCAAATTTCAATTATTTTTATAATATCAATGAATAATAAGTTAATTTTGTTATATTTGCAGAGCAACACTCAAATGTCTGAATATTTTTGGAAAAATGGATCTTTTTTAAAAATTAGATTCTAGGGGATTAACTATTCTAACTTTTTATTAATAACTATTAATAATTATCCAAAGGATTAATAAAAACATTTTTAATACATATTTTTTATATTAATCATCTTTAACTAATACATGTTTTATCACTTATTTTGATAACACCAATTAAATTTTTAAAGCTTTGAATAAAACTTTTTTAAACAAGTCATAACTTTAAAATCAATGCAAACAGTAGCAGTAAATGTTTTTCTCAAACAAATAGTTTTATTAAATGTATAAGTGATTCTATTACGTTTGGTACTTGAAATAGGTATAGGTAATTTTTCCAATACCTGCTGAAACGAAATTTTATCTGTATCATTTTCATCTAATAGAAATAAGGTTTTTTTATCATTATATTTTTTTAGTGATATCACAGACAACTTCTCACTACTTTTTACTTACCCATCATACGTAGTATAGGGTAAGTTTTGCAATCGTTTTGAAAATCGAAAAAAAAATTATTGACGGATTTACACGTTTCAGATACTGGAGATTCCGAAAAACATATTTTTAGAAAAAAAAATTTGCCGTCCGTCTGTCTGTCTGTAACCGCTCTATCTCCCGAAAAAATTGAGATAGAGACTTGAAATTTTGTATGTACTTAGTATGTAAGAATGGGACGAAGCCTATTTAATATCAGTAACCTCGATAATCCGAAATTAATTTTTCGGACTCTTGAAAAATTCATTCTGATGAAACGTACATAAAAATTTTCGAAATTTTTTATTTTAAGGAGTGGATATAAAAGGCAATAAAATAACACAAATTTTGCATAAAGAACGAAGTCGATCGGATTATTAGTTGCTGAGATACGTGTAATCCTGTTTTTCACATTCTTTGATTTTTCATAATACTGTATTTCATTCAAATTTGAATTCAAAGATATATTTTAATTGGAAATGAGCCGCTACATCCGACGCAGTAATTTGCTAGTTAATATGATTATTATTTTTGGAGTTATAAGGGTGTTTCTATTATGCAATCCGGTATTACTTGAGTATTTTGGCGTTTTATATAATTTGTCGAAATCGGCTCAGCAGCACTTCATTAATAAATCATTACTATGCATATTAAAACTATTTAAATATGCGTTAAAATTTTATTTTGAAACTGCAATGCATTTTATAAATAAGTTACACATGTTTTATTTTCATATTTTATATTATGCATATGTATGATGGGTAAGTATTACGGTGGCCTCCAACGACTAATTTACTTACCCATCATACGTAGTATAGGGTAAGTTTTGCAATCGTTTTGAAAATCTAAAAATTTTTTTGACGGATTTACACGTTTTCGACACTGGAGATTTCGAAAAACATATTTTTAGAAAAAAAATTTGCCGTCCGTCTGTCCATCTGCCTGTAAACGCTCTATCTCCCGAACGAATTGAGATAGAGACTTGGAATTTTGTATGTACTTAATATGTAAATATGGGACGAAGCCTATTTAATATCAGTAACCTCGATTATCCGGAACTGTTTTTTTCGGACTCTCGAAAAATTCGTTCTGATGAAAGGTATATAAAAATTTTCGAAATTTTTTATTTTAAGGAATGACCGTAAAAGGCAATAAAATAACACAAATTTTGCATAAAAAACGAAGTTAATCGAATTATTAGTTGCCGAGATATCTGTAATCCTGTTTTCCACATTCTTTGATTTTTCATGACCCTGTATTTCATTCAAATTTCAATGAAAAGATATATTTTAATTGGTAATGAGATGCTTAATCCGATGCAATAAACTGTTAGTTGATAAAATTATTATTTTTGGAGTTATAAGGATGTTTCTTTTTCGTAATTCAGTACTAGAGTAGTTAGGCGTGTTATATAATTTATCAAAAGAGATTCATCAGCAACTCATTAATACAGCATTACTATGAACAATAAAAATATAAATACACGTTTAAATTTTGTTTTGGAATTGCAATCCATTTTATAAATAGTTTTCAAATGTATTATTTTCATATATTATATATGCATATATATGATGGGCAAGTATTACGGTGGTCCCCAACGACTAGTTTTAACATGCGAACAAATTGCGACAGTTGTACAGTTTTCGGTACTGAAAATTGTAAACTTCTAAGCATCGCACATTTTCCTTTCTTACACTGTCGTATAGGAAGAAAATTTACTTTTAAATTCAATTTCTTTGAAATCTGTATCTCAATTTGTTTTTTAGTTTTAAATACTTTTTTGTCATTGTGGCAATAGAAGTACGTCAGATAAGTCACAGATATATCTATTTTTCTCCAAAAACAACAGCCATTTTCTAAAAGATATAAAAGGGAAAAAATTAGTTAAATATCTATATAAAAAATCTATTTAAAATATTCACATTTTTTATCTCAATCGTTCATGGACCCCTTACCAGCAACCCGTGTGACGAATTTCGTAGCCCTGAACGCTGTGGTTTCCGAATTTTTAATGTTACGCGCACAGATTTGAATAGTATAGATCAGTAATTAATTAATGCATAAGCAAATTTGTATTAAAAAAAAATGTAAAATTATTATAGAAATGATGTGATCTAGCATTCATTAATGCGTTTAATTGTCTTTTGAGTATACATCAGTTCCCTGGGAGTTTTTCATCTGAAAAACTGCCAGGGGACTGATACCAGGGGACTGACGTATTCACTATAAAACACAAAAAATCTACTTATTGGAACCAAGTACCATATTATTCTGTTTTAATATTAAATATAGCAATAAAAAGATGTTAAATTAAGCACACATCAATAATAATTATTTATAAATTATTAAATTATTACTTACCAGGGGACTGATAAATTGAGTGTTTGCAATCTGTTTGTCGACACAAGAATGGCAACAAACATTAAATAAAAATGGCTGATGGATAAATATCATTCGTCACTGCCATCTTTATATTATAAATAAATATGAAAAAGACAATTCAGTTATCAACAATGGATAATATCAGAAATTTTTGGAATTTAACATGCGCCAGGGGACTGATGCGCAAAGTAGGGGTACACATCGAAATATTAAAAAAAATAATAATAAATAAATAAAATAAAATAAAATTTTTGTTGTTTACCAGAAATTTAGCCTTGGGAAATTTTGTTGCCAAATAATATGCCACGACAATGGGTATTGAAATATATATATAAAAAAAAAAAGAAAAGAAAAAGAAAAAAAAACTTTTGTTGTTTACACAAAATTTAGCTTTGAGAAATTTTATTAGAAAACTTGGTTTTTCCAGCTTGACATTATTATAAACAATTGAAAAAGAAATCTTCTACCCGATTTATGGAGATGTAAAATGTTTATTTTCCCTGGACTGCATACAACAACCGTAAAATCTTTGAAAATGAAATCTCTATATACGGATTCAGGGATGATGCCAAAATGCATGTTTTGCATGGGTGCAACAAAGGAAGTTTTTGGTCCTGAAACATATAATTTACTACTACCAATATATAAAGTATTCTTTTAAACAAGGCTGTGGTAACAAGTTTCGAGATATTAAGAAAAAAAAGAAAGAAAGAAAGGTACTTTTTTGGGGGGGAGGGGAGAGGTTGACTATCAAAAATTTTCCTCAAGAATTTATTGGAAAAAAAATTTCCCATGTTAGTATCAATATAAATAAGTAAAAAAGTAAACTCTTCTGCCGGTTTTTTTTTTTTTTTTTTTTTTTTTTTTTTTAAGATAGCCGCATTTTTATGGTATAAATTCCCCTTTGACAGAAAAGATACAATTTATAAGATATAATTTATATATTGAAAAATGGGAAAAAAAAAAGGAAAATGAAAAAAGAAAAAAAAATCCGATTACACAGCAGTTTAATAATCATCCCTGCAAGTATCATGCTTTTAAGTTTAAAAATGAGCAAGGAATTTTCACGTTAGATTGTTTTTCTTTTGAGAATGAATTTTATATTTGTCTACAGAATTAAGAAAGGTTATTTACAAAGCCTAAAAACTAACAATAATAATAATAGTAGGCAGCAATATATTTTTGCTCATTTTATATACTTTGTATTATAAAATTAATTTATAGCAAGTATAATTTTCCCTCATTGAATTTAAATTTAGTTTAAAAAAGTCATTTACAGTTAAAAAGTAAAAATTTATCATTTTTTATGCTAGAAGTGTTGCAATTATCTTATGATTTAATATCTAATATTATTATTTTTTCATTTTTTTTCCAAGAGAAATTTTATGACACAAATGTCAACGTGCATAACCATTTTGCTAAAATGTAGAACAATGAATTTCACATTTGTCTACAGAATTAATAAAGTTGTTTACAAAGCCTAAAAATTAACAACAACAATAATAATAATAATAACATAATCAAAATCAAGAAAATGTATTTTTTCTTTTAAATTTGTACTTGCAAAGGCTTTATTTTTTTTTTTAAGTTCAATGTTTAGAAATAAATTATTATATTTCTATGTAGAGGGTAAAATTTATATTAAAATAACCCGTATTTTATTTTTAAATACTTAATTTTCATAACTTAATTTTCAAATGTCTCTTGTCTTCTTTTTTCTTTTTTTTTCTTTTTTTTTATATATTGGGTGCACACCAATTTTATTTTTAATCCGCTTGCATCCTAAATAAACATTAATGTTTAGTTGAATACCGCATTTTCAGCGCAAAATTAAACCAATGTCAAAAATCACTTTCCATGCATTTCCTTGCTGATTTCATAATTCAATTAATGCAATCAATTCAATTTTTGCAATGCAATCCATTGATTCAAAATACGAAAAGAATCATTCAAAGTTTAATTAACTTATTAATCCTTTTAAAAAGTTTAACTTTTCGTACAAAATTTGATCCATTGAACTGAAAAACGACTAAATAAATATACTGAACATCTTGACTTTTCTTATCTCTCACAAGTTACTAGAATTACACTAAACTGTAACACTTTACTGTAGGAAAACCATTCTACGCTTATCAGCTAGAGGGAGGGAGAAATAGGGTGGGAGTAGTCTCCCCCTTGATGCGAAGAGTAAGGGACCATCTCTACCTTTCTCTTGCAAAAAGTCAGTCATGGGGTTTGCTGGAATAAGCAACATTTTGCGTCATTTCTTGTACGGCTTGTCCAAATAAAAGAGCTTTTTTTAAAAACAAAAGGACTTTTTGAACAATATTTTATATAATAAGGTATAAAATATATCCCTTATGGAATTTATTAAAAAATTAATGATAATATATAAAAAAGTAAATACATAAAAACGATAAAACAATCCTTTTTTAATCCACACGGAAAACCTAATAGAACCCTTATCTCCACCTGTTGGTGTCTATTGGAAACATGGAAAAAAAATTTAATTTAAATTAAAAAAAAAGCGGTGATATATTTTATCCAAAAAATTATACCACTTTCAAGAAACGAGTCTTATCTTTTACCAAAAAATTTTTAAATCAATCACTGCAATAGCAAATGCGTTATAGTGATTTTTAGAATGTATCATAAGCAGTATATGAAAAGGTAATACTGACGGTTACCCTTAAACCCTTAAAACTATTCAGGGAATTGCCTTATCAGAAAGAACTTATAAGCAAAATTTGAAGCAAATCCGTAATTTCTGCGTTAAAAACCATTTATCTAAATTATGGGGGGGGGGGTACCTACATTGCCCTTTCTTTAACACTTAAACAATAAATATCCACAACTAATCCCCGAGGCGCCTTGTCAGAATAATTCTATATCTAACATTTTAAATGAAAACTGATAATTCTGCATGATAAATGCTTTTCTCTAAATTAACGTTGGGGGATTAGACTTCCGTTCGCTCCCTTTATTCTTATTCCGTGATTTTCCAAAACTAATCAGAAACTTAGCAGAAGGAACCTACATCCAAAATTTGAAGCTAATCGGATATTTATATCAAGAGTTATAGCGTTACGTACATTCGTACGTAAATACGTACATACATGCGTACGTACATACATACAGAACCTGTGAGCCCTTTATTTCGATGGCTTTGACGCGCGTGAGCTAAAAACACGGATAATTACATTGGCCTAGGACAAACTAGATCAGCCTAGGAGAAACTAGAATGTTGGCGCTGAGGCAGTCATTGAATTCAATAAAATCACGCCTAATTGAATTGACCTAGGATAAACTAGTTCAGACCAATAAACAGCAGGCTGAACTAGTTTATCCTATAAGAGTTAGGCCAAACTAGTTTGGCCTAGGATAAACTAGTTTGTCCTATGGGCCTTAGGATATACTAGTTTGGCCTAGGAAAAACTAGTCCATCCGATGAGCGTTAGGATAAACCGGTTTGGCCTAGGAAAAACTAGTTTATCCGATGGGCGTTAGGATAGACCGGTTTGGCCTAGGAAAAACTAGTTTATCCGATGGGCGTTAGGATAGACTAGTTTGGCCTAGGCCAATCTAGTTTGGCCTAAAATCGGGTTTGGCCTGTAACATATATAAAATATTTGTGCAGTAATGGTTGATGTGGAATATCACAGCCTATTGTTTTGGATGCTTAATTGTTCAATTTCAGAGCCGTAGCTGCTATATTAACATATTTTTGGAGGGAGAGCTGAAGTTTTAAAGACTTATTTTTAAAGGATTTTTAACGGAGGTGAGGGTGAAAGGCTGGTTTGGAGCTTATGGGGATAGATTTAGAACAATGGATGAGACGTGGCTACATCACTATGATCCGGAGTCAAAACAACAGTCTCATCCATTCACCATTTACATCCAACCATCCCCCACTCTCCCTTTTTCACCCGCCCGTTCATAATTATGTTAATATGTCAGCTATGGCTCTGAAATCGAGCATATAGATATCTTAGACATTTGGCTTCGATATTCCACATCAACCCATCGCAGTACAAATATTTTATATATACTAGGGACAATAATTGTTGATCTATCCACATATTATATTAATTAAATCGCTATTTTTATAATTTTAGAATTTTTTGTTTCTGCAACCCCCTGGTGGTAGTTAAGTCGTTGCAAATTACAGCCTATATAGCAGAAGGGCCTTTTACCATAAATTTGCAATAATTCCTCGTGAAATCGGTTTGGTATTTCCTTAAATTCCACAGAAATTGCAATTTAGAACAATTTCAGAATGCTTTTCGCATTTTTTAATCTTTTAAATCTGGAATTCTTTGGAAGCTGTTTTTCAAGAGAATTTACATTTTAAAATTATTTAGCATACAAAATGTCATGTTTCTATTTTTAACAATTCCATCAAAATCGCAATTTACAACATTTTAAGAAAGCTTTTGCACATTTTTCATTCCTTTTGAATTACGAATTTTTTGTAAAATACTTTTAGAGAGTACTTACATCTTATACGTTACTACCTTGCGAAATTTCAAGTTTCTAGGTCCATTATTAGCACAAAATCGCTTTTTTAAAAGGTGTTTTTGCTCCTGTATACTTCTGAGACTATTCGCATCGACATAAAATATAGCCTACGTTAGAGCAGGATTATCACCATCCACTTTTCGGCATTACTGTTGAAATAGGCTAGGTAGATCTAGAGATAACCTCTATAAACAAACAAATTTTACTTTTTCATATAATTAATTATTCTTCATGTGTGTTGTGAGTTTCTCTTGCAAGGATTCTTTCAAAGCAACAAATAGTATAAATTAGAGGGACGAGAATATAAATACAAGTTCAATTTAGAAATAAAAGACCCCACAAGTTCATAACAAATAAACAGGTTCCTCTAATGTGCCCAATTCCATAATATGAATCTCACAAACATCATAACAAGAGAAACTCACTATACTTCAATGAATCCTGAGCCAATTACTAGAATGTTAATGGTCAGAATCCTATGAAGCAACCATGACGTTAGTGAATATTAATGTCAGCCTCACTCGTAACAAGAATTTTGCGTTGTGTAATATACATATATTAACATTCCTATTAACCTTAGAGCAAACTCAATGCACGACTCAATCAAATTATGCTACTGGCATCCAAAGAGTTTTAATTAATTAAGGTTTTTTTTTATTTTACAATACAAAAATTAAACAATTCATCACTTAACATTTACATATCATAACATGAACTAAATATTAAAATTAATGGGTTATCTTGACTATTTTAAATATGTAACATCATAACAAGTATAAACATTTAAAAGTAAAATTCACTTTTCTGGTCCACATTATACCTACGACCATATGTAAGATTCCCAAGCTTTATAATAAGATAGTGTAAGAAAATATGCTAATTACCAGATCACATCTCATATAATAAGATATCATAATTATGAATTCACAGATCCTAAATTTATATCTGATTAATCATATCTACAGTTCGTATATACATTATTATTATTATTATTTTTTTTATCATTTATTCACTTCTAGCAAGTGTTACCAACGTTTTAAGAAAAGTAAAAGAAACAATCGTTATGATGACTCACCAGCATCCGTTTCAATGGTGTTACTCCTCTCGCAAAACAATATACTTTTTTGGATTTTAGGAGGGGGTAAGTGTATTATCCATACAGCGGTCTCGCGCCCTGGCTGACGGCATACCTTGATGGGACTCCTCGATACTGGATTTTTCAGCACACGTCTACGGAATGTTCATACTCTCGCGACATGGATGGCAAGTCTTGATTCGGCTCTCCGAGACTAGGTCTCTCAGCCCTCCTCCACGGGATGTTGACGCTCACGTGTCCTGGGTGACGACATGCCTCGATACAGCTTTACAAAACAAGAACTCTCGGCGCGATAATGGTCAAGCAATCCCCTTCTCCAAGCAGGTTTCAATTTCTCGTTTCTTTTTTCAATTTCTCGTTTACAAAAGTTAATTTTTGCCATTGTCATATTCTTATTTAAAGTAAGCTCCTCCTCACTAAAGTTAATTACAGACACAAACAAACCATGTACATCCGAGCAAACTGTCCTAGCGACTAACATTTTACCCATTAATTTATATCTGCAAGGTTCCAAAACAAAATCACATTCCATATCCTTCAAGTTTTTTCGACATCTAAGTTCAATAATTTGTTTAGAAAGAGGGGGAATATTTACTTTATGTTTGACATATGCATAAATATTATTATCAGTTTGGGTAATTTCACTTTTATCATCCTGTTGAATTTTATCAACATCTATTTCTAGCATATCTGGGACCTGAACAGTAAGTGCAGCCTGAAGGGGTTCAACAGTTTGTTTATTTACTAAAACTTCCTGACTTTTTAAATTTACTAAGTTATTTTCACAAAAAATTATGGCTTTATGTTTACTCAGAAAAGGCATACCTAGAATGCCACTAAAATTTTTCATGAAGTGACCTTCAATAATATAAAATGTGTCAGAGAATTCCTCATTTAATATTTTAAAGTTAAGATCCACAGATTTATTTAAAATCCTGGTATCACCACCAGCAGTAAGGATTGGAATATTACACATATTTATATTGAGATTTTCCAGTTTGTCAACAACGCTATGACAAATTAAATTGAAAGATGAACCAGTGTCTGCTAAAATTTTCAAAAAAGTATTATTTATCATGACGGACAAAATAGGTAAGTTGGCCTTACAACTCGGGAATACCGAAAAAACAAATTGCTGACAGTCTGATGGCTTTTCAGGAGTCGACTCTGCCATAATCGTCTCAGCCTCTACTCGTTTAAAGGTTCGTCATCATTTTTAATATCAGTATGAGAATTTCTATCTTTTACATCCTGCCTGGTGTCTTCCTGATTTCTTTTATCTATTGACCCATGCCTCTGACATCTATCGTTTCTAAAACCATTTCCATTACCCCGTCTGTAATTGTCACGTTGCCTACCCCACCTGTTGTCTTCCCTGAATCCTTGCGAATTACCCCTCTGCTGCTGATAATCCCCTCTGTTCTGATTAAAATTTCTATAAGTCCCCCAGTTACCCCTTTGGTTATTGAAATTTCCACAAGATCTGGCATAGTGACCTGGAAGATTACATTTAAAGCAAAGATTCTCTCTCCTACTATCATTTTGTTGCCCGTTGACAGCTACTAAATTTGCAACCTGAGCTGTCAAGAGCTTCACCTGTTCTTTCAAATCGTCTATCTCCTTGCCCTGATTCCTGGGAGCGTATGTGGCCGCACAAACAAAGTGGTTGCTGGCCTGTTCCCCTGTTGATGAAGAGGGCAAGGTGAGAAGCGCATTAGAGAATGTGTCTGCTCTTACCGCCTCCCATGATTTTTCTTCCAAGAGGGCCAGTTTTAAAATTTCTTCCGGATCTTTAGGATCCTTGGCAACTACCCCTTTTTTAATTTCTTGACTTAAATTGTTTATCAGCATGGATTTTAGCATTTCTTTTCTGGTCTGGTCAACTACCTGCTGATCGCCCCCATCCACTATTAATGCGGAGAGTGATAAATGTTTGGCTTTGTCATAAAACTCCTGTACAGACATGCCCACAGTTTGTCTGAAAGTCATGAATTTTTGTAAAGCTACCGCTGGGGAATCTTTCCTATCATATCTTTTGGATAAAATATCAGTCAATTGACTAAATGTTTTGGCCTCCTTTTCATAGGTCCTTAGCAATTGAGCTGCAGCTCCACTCACCCGTGTAAACAAAACAAAAATTTTTTCCTCTTCTTCCCAACCATATAAAGCTGCAAGTCTGTCGAATGATCTCCTAAATTCCCCATAAGATATAACCCCAGGGTCCCCACTGAAAATCGGAATTAAATTTATATGATCTACCAAAGCCGTCTTACGGTGAATGGCCGAGATGGCTTTATCTCCTTCGGTTAAAGCCATAATTCACATAAAAAGCACAAAGTAATATAAATATGTTGAAATAATATGTTCAATATTCACATATGCAAAGAAATCGAAGAAAAAAAAAGGGGGGGTTGAGAAATCTCATGTAGCACAGCTATGATGTCCCCGTACAACAATCTTCATCACTTTTACTATGTATATTAAGCATATCAAATAGTGCATAGCAATAATAACACAAATTAATAAAATCAAAGCACTATATTTCTATATATATACACATGCATAAACACATGATATACATGAAAATGCCATTATTAGCTGCGCAAACAAAAAAAAAAAAAAAAAAAAAAAAAAAAAAAAAAAAAAAAAACACTTAAAGAAACTGATTTATTGTAACTATCTATTTGTTATTATCATTTTCAATACTTATACATTTATTATTTTAGCCGTAATAACACAAAAATGATTTATTTTAAATATCTATTTATTATTATTATTTTCAATACCTATATTTTTATTATTTTAGCAATAATAACACAAAAATGATTTATTTTAAATATCTATTTAATATTATTATTTTCAATACTTATATTTTTATTATTTTAGCAATAATAACACAAAAATGATTTATTTTAAATATCTATTTAATATTATTATTTTCAATACTTATATTTTTATTATTTTAGCAATATACAGGTTTTTTCCATTCACGGCTCCAAATTTGTTGTGAGTTTCTCTTGCAAGGATTCTTTCAAAGCAACAAATAGTATAAATTAGAGGGACGAGAATATAAATACAAGTTCAATTTAGAAATAAAAGACCCCACTAGTTCATTAACAAATAAACAGGTTCCTCTAATGTGCCCAATTCCATAATATGAAACTCACAAACATCATAACAAGAGAAACTCACTATACTTCAATGAATCCTGAGCCAATTACTAGAATGTTAATGGTCAGAATCCTATGAAGCAACCATGACGTTAGTGAATATTAATGTCAGCCTCACTCGTAACAAGAATTTTGCGTTGTGTAATATACATATATTAACATTCCTATTAACCTTAGAGCAAACTCAATGCATGACTCAATCAAATTATGCTACTGGCATCCAAAGAGTTTTAATTAATTAAGGTTTTTTTTTATTTTACAATACAAAAATTAAACAATTCATCACTTAACATTTACATATCATAACATGAACTTAATATTAAAATTAATGGGTTATCTTGACTATTTTAAATATGTAACATCATAACAAGTATAAACATTTAAAAGTAAAATTCACTATTCTGGTCCACATTATACCTACGACCATATGTAAGATTCCCAAGCTTTATAATAAGATAGTGTAAGAAAATATGCTAATTACCAGATCACATCTCATATAATAAGATATCATAATTATGAATTCACAGATCCTAAATTTATATCTGATTAATCATATCTACAGTTCGTATATACATTATTATTATTATTATTATTATTATTATTATTATTTTATCATTTATTCACTTCTAGCAAGTGTTACCAACGTTTTAAGAAAAGTAAAAGAAACAATCGTTATGATGACTCACCAGCATCCGTTTCAATGGTGTTACTCCTCTCGCAAAACAATATACTTTTTTGGATTTTAGGAGGGGGTAAGTGTATTATCCATACAGCGGTCTCGCGCCCTGGCTGACGGCATACCTTGATGGGACTCCCCGATACTGGATTTTTCAGCACACGTCTACGGAATGTTCATAACTCTCGCGACATGGATGGCAAGCCTTGATTCGGCACTCCGAGACTAGGTCTTTCAGCCCTCCTCCACGGGATGTTGACTCTCACGCGTCCTGGGTGACGACATGCCTCGATACGGCTTTCCAAAACAAGAACTCTCGGCGCGATAATGGTCAAGCAATCCCCTTCTCCAAGCAGGTCCACCGTTCACTAAGCACGGTCGATGAATTCCATCGGCAACTCCTGCACGCCCGCACGCCCTCGGCACTTCGCAGCGGTCCCAGGCTTCCTTCTCCAACACCAGCCGTAAGCCTCCCTCCTTGCCACTCCTGCTAGATAGGTTACTTTTTTATCGGCCCCAAAAGTAACTTCGTCGGGGGCAGATGTTGGCCTGTCTTCCAGCGAAAAAGATCTCAAACTAAACTTTCTCCCTCTATATATATATATATTTTTTAAAGAACCATCCCTCCAAAATATCTCCTACCAATCGTAATCTACCCAAAAATTAAAATCTCCTGATAGGCCCAAGAACCCCTATGACCTTCGACCCTGCTGCAAGGAGCAACGCTCCACGACTGACGCACCCTTCTCAATGACCCCACGCATCGTCAACTAGCAGGTGTTTTCTGATATAAACAATCTAGGCCTTCTTATCTTTATGTCCGATTCCCGTATTTATTACCCACTGTCGCAGAGTGTAACTAATTCCTATGATCGTAAAAACATCCCCATCCTGTCTATCTCTTTATTTTATTTTTAACAAGGGGCACTTGTGAAAATACTTTTCACATCTGGGCCTCGCATAAAATGGGCAATAACACCCCCCATAAAATATTTTGACAACTATTGCCTGGGAAGAGATTTGAGACTCGCTCTTATGGAATTCCCACATACAAGTCCAATTTGAAACGCCTTAACATGTGCATAAATGTGTCTTGTAACTATTTGAAAATATCTTTAACTCACTTCTCGCGAACGAATTTTGCTTAAATCTTCAGAAAAAGCTTTTACCATTGTCAAATTTCTCAAGTGATGATTTTTTTCTTTAGTTCATTTATAGTAAAAGAGTCCCTGAATTGAATAGGCGTAAAAATTTAGAATTATTTTCTACATTTGTAATGATATACTGCAAGTTATAATTAGATAGGGAAAATCAAACTGAACGTTCTTTTACGTCGATAATGCCTCTCTGGCGAGAAATACATTAACCAAATTTTAAAATAAGTTTTTTGTTATGTTTCACGCTCGTTTTCTCTCGTATTTCGGCCATGCTTAAAATGAAAATAAGTAGTACTGATTAAACACAATTTTCGTTTCGTTTAGTGCGTCCATTGTGTGTATGAGTGGGGGGAAGGGAGATAAGGTAACCAAATTTAAGTACAATTGATTTTTAAAAATCTTTTTAACACTTTCAAGCATAGTTGAAAAGTGTTTTTGAATTAGGTTTTTTTGTCCGTCAGTCTGTCTATCTGTGCTCTAACTCACGCAAATATTGTCCGATTGCCATAAAATTGATGTATGTTATTAGAGTTTATTATGATATGTTCGAATTGAAATTTAACTGTGTAGAATTTTATATTAATGTGTGTGCCTTTTACTTCTTTTATATACTTTTATTACTGGGGGTGCTGCTGTGAATGAAATAATGATACTTTCGATTTTTCTTATGGTAAAATTTCATTATATTTTCGAACAATTCGGTTCTCGAACTCTTTGGAGTTAATTGCATATGAAAACCGAGGTATTACTGTAGTTAAAAAATACATGATGCAATACATGATAGCAATGTGTTACCAACATTTATTTATAATGAACGGTTTAATTAGTTCAATATAAAATTTACACTCTTTTAACCAGTTTTATTTTAAGCTATGGAGCATTTAATGTACATGAAACCGAGTAAAAATAAATTTAGTGATGCTGTTCTAATAATTGCAAAGTTAGGTGAAAAAACGAAATTTATAGTAACATTTTTTTCTGTAAGTAGAAGAGAAACTCCTTTTTATTTCTTTAACTGTTCTCCTTCATGCTGAAATAAAAACATATGTCCCCTTTTTTTGTTTATTTGTACAAAGATGTTTTTAAATTAAAGGGAACTACGAAGATTATTGTTTGTTTTTGTTACAGATTAATTCAATTTGGAGGAAACTTTGAAGAAACAAATCTCATTGAAAACTATACTTACGTGAATGAATTGTAATGGCTGAATAATCAATTTAAACAGCAAAATTATCTCTCTTGAAATGAAATAAAGATTCCATTTATAAAGAATACAATGATAATTCAAGTGTATCATTCAGCGTAATGAGAATTTAAATTTCGATCTTTATTTTCGAAATAAAAAGCATTTTAATTAAATTACCAAACACAATAAAAGCATTATTCTTTTCTTTCATCGACAATAATCAAATTATTTATAAAGCCTTTAAAGATGAATATGTATTGTATAGTACAAACACTTTATATCTTTAAAGAATGAGATATCTTTAATATTTGAGATAATTAAAGTGAATTTAATTATTTTGATTTTCGATATTTATATAAATAATGAAAAGGGCAAAATTAAGATTACAATTATGGAAAAATAACTGATTTTAATAGAATAGGTATATTTAAAAAAAATCTTAATTGTTAATTTAACTATGTTTAATTTTGAATTTTAGATATATTTAGGTTACAAATTACTCTATAAGTATATTAAATTGCATCTTTTGTCGCTTCTGTTTACTAGAAAAAGTTAGGTTCAAAAATAGTAAATAATAACTGCTGTTTTATAAGCCTTAGGGTGTAGGCACACACAAATACCTTTTGCGGTTAGAAATCGGCGTGTTTTATGTATAATGGTTTTTACAGTTCAAATTCAATCCAACTGTAGGTTTGGGGCCTTTCTCTTAAGTGGGGTTGAGATAGTAATCTTCTGAACCATTGTAATATCCCCGTTTTCTATTGTCAGTAAACCGAAGAATGGAGAAGAAGAAAGGATTTCCTGGAATTCAGTTGAACTTGGGCAAAATACAGGTGTGCTCGGAGCCTTAATGGGTACGGGACGGTATTTCACAAATGTACATTCACAACGCGACCGGTTGACAATATTGCCCTCTGATTGGTTGAACGTATTTCGCCAATACTAGCAAACGTAGAAGGAGTTTTAGGCTAAAGCAAATGATTGAGGTTTGTTTGTGTTTATGCTATGGCAGAAATCAGGCAGATCCTTCAGGGAGACCCTCTTCATGTGGGGTTCACTTTACAACTCCTGTAAATAAAGTTATAAAACATACTTGACATAAAACATCGCGCTTCAGTATTGATTCAGACTTAAGAACTTTCATCGTAAATTCCCAATTTCAGTGGAATCAATTTTAAGGATTGTTACAAGACCACCTTTTCAGATGTTTGAATCCCCGAGAAAACATACATAAGCATTGTATGTACATATTTAATCTATTAAACAGCAATGAAAATATTTAAAATCAACCAATTAATATAATAATACAACAACTAATTTACAAAACAGGTTTTGAAGTAACTATTTTTTAAGACACTTTCTTTCTAGAATAGACAGAAAATGAACTATTATTACTAATAAAACAAAATTTCGCACTGTTTGTGTTTGCAATGGCTAGCGAAATCTACGGCACGTACGAGACTCAATTTTTTGTGACAATATCTGAGTGGGTCTCATGATGCACCAGGCAGGAGGACAGGCTGTACTTTGTGCGTTCAAAACGCATCCGTTTTTTGAAATACACGTACCACAATCCAAAACTCTTTAGAGGTTTTGCCTGTGCTGAGTATTTTGTGAGGACAAAAAATGGGCGTTGCCGTTCAAAAAATTAAATTTTCTGTACCTATAATGTTACCGCGAGCAGAACTTTTTTGCCATGCGTGGAATTACAAGTTCATACTTCTGAATAACTATATCTGATATCTTATCTCGAGAGTTTGAATGAATCTACCATTAGAGTTCCATATATTGGAAAATTTTTTGACCACCCTATATATATATATTTTATAATAAACATTATGGAATAACATAAGCAACTGCACCTCTTTCTGAAGTTTCTATAGCTTATAGATGACGATGTGCCTGAAGTACCAACATTCCTTATGTATTATTATTCCACTTGTTATGTTGTATACAGTATTTATGAGTTTTTATGTTTTGATCGTCTGCTATGTTGCTGCGAATTCGCCATATTGCACATAGTTTTATATTGTAAAAAGTTGTTTGATATTATTAATTGTAATGTTAATCCAGAACTGAAACACGCCGAGAATCCGTGAGCGGACGGCTTCTATGTAATTTCCTTTTAATACTGTACGTTTGTGGAAAATAAGAAAACACCCTCTACTAATTCTGAAACTAATTATTGTAGAAGAAAGTCACTGGTACCAAACGATTGGAAATGTATCATAGGTTACTTACAGTAGCAAAAACAATTCGACAGGACTTCGGGATAAAAATCAGGTATTTTATTCAAGAGCACTCTAATTGTTGAAACTGTTTAGCAGATTTGAAGAAAGTATATAAAATCCATGATTTCATTGATGGTTATAAATTAGAACACATTTTAATAATGTTTCTTTTTATTGCCCAGGATATAAACCAGTTAAACGAAAGGTATCAGAATTATGGAGATTGCCATATTTTCTTCTCTTTTTCTTTCTACTCGTTTTATCAGTTTTGCGTACAGATGGATCCAGTAGATAGATCACCGTTAGATATAGGCGTCTAAATAGCATTCGTTACCTAGATACCGTTCAATTTGCCTTTATTGTGAGATGTAACCATCAGGAAATTTCTATCTGTCACTGTCGTGAAACAAACTGAACGCTTATTTCATTAAATATTATTGAATCCAGATGTAGTAGTCCCTCAACCACTCAACCGTCTTGCACTTTCAGCATAGTAAAGACCACATTCTTGTATACACAATAATCTTAGTTCTATGTCTAGGTGTCAAGTCAGCTCTTTTATATAATGTCATCGATTTTTGACGAAATATTAAAATTATTTATAAAAATTTCTACTGGAATATTAAAAAGTAAAAAACAATTCCTACATATAATTTCATTACAGGAAAAACAGTCTTCTTTCTACAGAACAAAGCACAATAATGACTTGTTCCAACTTTAAGCATGATGTAAGCTAGTTCTGGCAGTTACTAACATTCCCAGAACACGAACAGTGATTGGCCGGGAAAATTAGAAATCACAATGCTGAACCACAAACTTCCTCACTGTATTTCTTTTTAAGATTAAAGTAAGTATAACTTTTTAAAATTGTAAATATATGAATTTTGTTTTTTGCATTGAAATCAGTAATAAATTCAATTCTCTTTAAAATGATATGTAAGAGTTTGCATTTAGTGAAACGTAATATTTTTTATAAGCATGCAAAGTTAGAAAACATAAAAATTTCAAAAAGTGCCCACAATTTTGACCATCACTGTTACACATATAGTATTATATTTATCTTCTAAAACATATAACAGCACATTAACATAAAAAATCGAAATTTTCCACATCTTCCCGCTCCAAAAGGGCGAAAAAAATAAAGGAAACCATATTTTCTATTATAATATATACAAATGGGGGACAAAATAATACGAACGCCTGTGAAAAAGTATGACTTATTTCACACTTGCAGTAATGCCGCGCACCTGAAACAGAAGTCTGCCGCCTAGTGAGCGTGAAGAGGAAGGTATCAGTCTCTCAACAGCAGTCACCTGCCCACATAGCATGCATGTTCACAGTGACGTCACAGTGACGTCACTGTGAGTCACTGTGGTCACGTCACATCTGTGACCAAAATGCCATCCCTCAGTGACGTCACATTGTGACTGAAATGTGACGTCACATCTGTGACCAAAATGCCACCCCTCAGTGACGTCACATTGTGACTGAAATGTGACCTTCTTAGAATTTATTATTAGTTTTATTATTAGTTATTATTTATTATTCTTTTTATTTCTATAACTCCCCTCCCCTCCCGCTCCTTTTTTTTAAGAAGATACTATGTATGTTTGCGTTTTATACAAGTAATGGTAATGATTAAAAAAAATTATATTACCATTAAAGCTATTATTTTTACTTTATTAAAACCTAAACAATGTTTTATCCAATAATATCTAATTATGAATTTTATTATTATTATTTAACAATTTGCTTTAACTTGAATTGTTTTGAAACTAATAAAAATAAAAAGTAAAAATACACTTAAAAAAAGACATTCTCATAAAACTATTCGTATTTAACTTCCGAAGCTGTTGCGCAGAAAAAGAAAAAACTAAACGGTCATGCGCATAGGAAATGAAAATCGTTTGCAAACGAAAGAATAAATAAACGTAAACAGAAATATTTTAAATTGATGATAGACGCAAGAAGTTAGTTGGCTGGAATTTATGGCAGTTGTGAGTAGTTGCATATTGACACGGATTTAACAATTTAAAGAAGAATGTCCACTACAGGCCTTCCAAGCGGCAAAATATAAGTCCGAGAAAATTAATGGGGCTTTGACTGTTAAAATAATTTGGTCTTTGCCACTTTAATTATTATCGGATTTAGTTAGTGCAGCAAGAATAACTAGAACGAATGACTTCGATGGAAAAAAGGTATGGAAAATATTATTTTTAATGGTTGCTTTTTTATTATTATTGTTCTGAGAACGATTTTAATTACATTGTCAAAAACATGCTATAAAACATCAATGCTTCATTAACTTAATAAAGTCTAATGCATTCATTATTTATTTTGTTGTCATAAAGAACTTGATTTTTAATAATTTGGATTAGGTTGTTACAGGTAGTGATTTTAATTGCATTCTAATCTGCGTTGTTTCCTTTTTTTAAATATCTGATTAAAATAATGTGTTTCCATAAACATAAAATCATATGATAGTAAATTATAATAAATCGATAATATAATTATTAAACATTTAAAGATAATTATATTTTGTAATAAAGAAGCTTTTTTATGGAATAAAATTATTTACAAACATCCTTTTTTAATTTTTGTATTAAGTAATCTTCTGAAACATTTCATAATTTTATTTAAAAAAATTGTATCTGCTCAGAAGAGGAATTTATAAGAGAACGAGAAGAACTATTAAAAGAAATCATAGATGTTTGATATTAAAAAAAACAATTATGTTAATGATTGTTTAATGTATTTTTCAACTTGTGAAATGTTATAAAATTTCTGAATGGATAGTCATCGTGGGTGAAAACGTTTCAGTTGTAAATATTCTTATTGGAATGTTTTCAGAAAGAACTAGAAGTTTGGATGAAAATTTGGAAGTTACGCAATCGATAAGAATTTAAACATGATTGAATTTAAAACAAATGACGCAAATACTTGAGCGGTATGAAGCTAAAAAGTAATAACTGTATTTTATTATTAACTTTTCATTTCAGAAACTTTTATTATTTCCTTTCCTGAATAATTTTACAGAGGTAAATTTCAGAATATCCATTATATGTAGTATAAGTGAACATCGTGATTAAAGTGGGTATTATAAATACTCTCTAATACTATAAATAAAATATTAATAAATATGATTAACGTATTTGTTGTTCTAATTTATGTTTATCGTCGGAATTTTTATTAGATGTGTCTGTGATGGATAGCCTTGCAGTAATGGATAGCCCCTTAATGTTTTTTGTTTATTAATATACTAATAAATATTTAGCTTTAATTTTTTCCATAATTACTCTTTGCATGTTTTAATAATATTTTAATATTCATAGAAGACAGTATATGAAGACAGTTTGTGATTATTTTTTTATTTGTGACAAATTTGTCACTTACTTTGTGACGGTGACAGCATTACTAATGTTGTGAAGTCATACTGGGACACAAATATACAGTTATGAACATTGTTATGTAGTGTAAAATAACATCTATAATTTTATTATACTTTGGCAATACATCTCAATTAAAACTTGGGAGCTGCTATAAAAAGTATGTACCAAAAGAAAGTTACCGAATCAAAATGCCATGCAAACTTTAATCTTTGTTACATATTTTTTTTCTGTGGCAATAAATGAGAATATTTAAGACAACTGAATATTCGATCTATTAAAATTATTTCAAATTTAGCAATTTGTTTTTCTAATAAGCATTAAAATTATCAAAGAAACACTTCCTTTAAGGTGCAACACTAGTCATAGAAAAAGACCCGGATGATAATATAAAGTCCGTGGTAGCGTTCTTTTCAAATATCTCGCTCACATTTTAATATTTTTACATGATTTTTTTTGCATAGCATAGCTGAAGACGATCTATAAGCGGCCTAGTTTTTACTTTTTTGATTTTGGTTTCAGTTTAAAAAAAAATATTTAAATTTCAAAACCGGTTTAAACCGGTACTGATATTGAAACTATCAAAATATAAAATATATGCAAGTAAAATCGAAAAAGTAAAAACTAGGCCCGTAGTAGATCGTTCTCAGCTTCCTATGCAAAAAACATGCAAAAATATTAAAATTTGAGCGAGATATTTGAAAAGAACGCTGCCACGGACTTTATATTATCATCCGGCTCTTTTTTTGTGACTAGTGTTGCATCTTTAAGGAAGTGTTTCTTTGATAATTTTAATGCTTATTAGAATAAAAAATTGCTAAATTTGAAATAATTGTGATAGATCGAATATTCAATTGTCTTAAATATTTTTATTTATTGCAACAGAAAAAAAATGTATCAAAGATTAAAGTCTGCATGACATTACATTTTGATCCAGTAACTTTCTCTTCGAACATTCTTTTTATAGCAGCTCCCAAGTTTTAATTGAGATGTATCGCCAAAGTATAATAAAATTATTGATGTAAGTGATTTTACACTAAATAACATTGTTCATAACTGTATAATTGTGTCTCAGTATGACTTCGCAACATTGACAATGCTGCTACCGTCACAAAGTTAGTGACAAAATTTGTCACAAATCAAAATATAATCGCAAACTGCCTTCACAACCTTGTCACTATCGTCACAGAATAGTCACAGTTTTAATGACAATTTTGTCACAAATGACACATTTTTCACATTTTGGTCACATCGTGACGTCACAAAGTGGTCACAATGTGACGTCACAAACGAGCTCTAAAACGGCCATAACGACTTCACATTTGAGTCACTGTGACTTCACATCGACGTCACGTGACGTCACATCGACGGTCACAAAGTCACAATGTGACTTCACTACGACGTCACCGTGACGTCACCATGTCTTACGGGTGTGTTGCATGCGTCAATCGAACTGTCTGTAATAAGTTGAAATGTCAGACCTGTCAGAGTTCCAAAGAGGAATGATTTTTGGAGCGCGTTTAAGTTGAGCATCACTTACGGAAACAGCAAACCTTTTGGGGGTTAGAAGGAGTGCGGTACAGCAGTTATGACAGCGTACACGAAAAAGGGTAAGACGACGTCTTCAAAGCTCAACAGTGGCCGAAAATCCAAGCTTGCTGATAGGGATAGACTAGTCTTGAAGCCCATAGTAGTCCGAAAGCACAAGCAATCGTTATCCGAAAGCAATCGTTATCCGAAATGAACAGACATCTCCAGGATTCCATTTCAACAAAAACTGTCAAAAAGGAACTCCATTGTGCGAGCATTTATGCCAGAGTGGCAATTCGAAAACTCTTGGTGATAGCAACTAATGCTTTCAAGGAATTCCAATGGTGCAGAGATCACAAACGGTGGTTCCCACAGAAGTGGCAACAGGAATTATGGTAAGATGAATCGTCATTCGTCCTATTTCAAACGACCAGACGTGTTTATGTCTGGCGAGCGCCCAGAGAAGCGTTTAAACCTGAATGCCTGATGCTGAATTTGAAGTATTCGGGTGGCTCTATTATGGTCCGAGGTTCGATATCTTGGCGCGGTCTTGGGCCACTTGTTATTCTGCACGGGAGGATCAAATCCAATCTCTATCTAACCAGTCTAGGGGATCATGCCCACCCTTTTGTCCAGACTTTATTCCATGGAGAGCTACCGCTTTTTCAATTCGACAATCCCCCTATCCACACTACTAGGTGTGTTCAACCTTGGTTCGAAGAGCTTGACGATGAAGTTGAACATCTTTCCCAGCCCCCCCAGTCTCCGGATTTGAATATTATTGAACATTTATTGGAACATTTGGAGTCCAAACTTCGTTCTCAATTTCCTCCGTCATCCAGCGTACCGGAATTAGAGACCATTCTGCAGGAGTAATGGCTTAATACACTTTTAAATATTGTCCATGACCTTTATACACCTATAAAATGTCACATTAAATCTGTACTTCAGTCAAAGGGTAGTACAACCCTCTACTAATAATGATTTTTCTTTACTTCACAGGTGTTCGTATTATTTTGTCCCCCATCTGTATGTAATGTGGGTCTTGTGAAATTTGAGAATTCATAATTTTTTTACATAAAACTAATTAACTTATCTTCTTTCGAAACTTTTGATTTATAAAAGTGTATGTAGGTTATATTTGAAAATAAAGAAAAATAAAATAAGAGAATTGATCGCAATACAAAAAATATAGCCATATCGTAACATAAAAGCAAGACTTGTTTTTTCTTTTCTCGACAACAGCTGCATGAAATTTTTTCCTATTCACTTCGATTGATTTTACAAAAGAAATAAAACTATTCAGTGACGTAACGCACTATTTCTTAACCTTTCAGGTTTGTTGGTACAATGAGACATTAAATGCATTTCATGCTTCCAAGGAAAGCATCAATAATATTTTGGAAACGACAACAAATATCGCGATCCATAAAATCGTATTACAACTGAAAATGGTATTTATGAGCTATATATAAATACGCATTATATTAAACATTCATTATATTAAACATTCTAAAGAAATTTATGTAGAGCATGTGTGTGCGTCAGTATGTAGGAATTTCATGTGATGCATTTGTGTAAAGGAAATAAAAATTCTGCCTTTCACATTCATTCAAAAAAATTAGGCGTTCGAAATTAAAACTATTTTAGCATATGATGCAGTAAAAATGTAATTTAGAACATTTCAAGTTTTAAGATACGGGTACGAATTATTATCCATATTTACAGTTTTTGCCTTTATTCAAGATTCTCTAAATTCTAGCAGAGAATTTTGCTTTCACAATGTATTTGTAATGTCATAAATTTTATACAAGTGTTTACGTGATCGCATAAGTGTGGAGAAACACAGTTTTTCATATAATACTCAATACGATATTCTGTTTGTGTCATATGAAAATGTTTATTATAATCTATCATCAACGAAGAATTCTGATGTACAGTCATGGAAAAAAAAGTAAACACCCCCTACTAACTCTTCAAAAATAATAATAATAATAATAATAATAATGTAGAAGAAAATTACTGGTACCGAACGATTGAAAATAAAGTCTAATTTTAAATGATGTGTATAAAATTTGCTTTCCAGGAAATTTGTTTTGTGCCTTCCAGCGGCACCTATTGAGTGATTTACACCACACACTAATATGAACCAAATTATATCAAAGACTCTCTGAATATAAATTTTTATTAAAGGCTGTGCATTAGTTCTTGAAATAGGGTGCCCATAAAATTTATGTCATATATGGTGAAAGACACAGACTCGTACAACCACAGACAGACAGTTTGCAAATACATGTATTTTAGAATCTGTGACCTCTAAAACATGTACATTTTCCAAAAACCATAATTTGAAAATTTTCACGAATCTGGTACCTTCTTTTTTAAAGATAGAACACAGAATAGCAATATTTTATATTATTTGTTATTATACTCAATCATACGCTGTATAATTTTTACAGTCTTATTATTCTTTTAGTAAAAATTATTTTTAATAATAGAGCTAATAACTCATATATTATTGTACGGAACCCCTACGAGTAATATTCTCTCTTGACTGTTTATTTTGAACATTTGAGTGATAATGGTTGCATGTGAAGGAATGATATTTCAAAGGTTTAAAGATTTTTTAAAAATATCCTTTTAATTAATGCTTTAATTGGGAGTTAATATAATAAATTATTGTTTGAACTATATGTTAAAAAATCTCATATATATGGAGAAAAATGATTGTTTTTATATTGAAAAAATCAAAATATCCTTTTGTTTCATCATTTTGGCCAATTTGTGTAGAACTATCCATGTGTCTGAATTACTGTTTAAGTTCACATAATTTATCGGAATTTAAGATGCCATTATTTGCATTTTATATTATGTATATATGATTTCAAAACTACATACAAAGAAAAGATTTTACAAGCACAGCATAGTTAAATAACCTCTTGTATTTTCTTATAATTTACATATTTAATCTTATAATACAATTACTATTCTGATATGTCAAATAAGAAACTATTTATAAGAATATACTTAACGATAATTCAAATCAAAGTATAAAACTGAAAGCGGTAAACATATGCCTCTAATTTGTGCAATCTATGATGAATGATTTGTGATTCTGTAAGCTTACGTTTATGTTTAAAAGAAAAAGTTTAATAACATGCAATTCAGAATCGCTACATTTTCAAAAAACTACAAAGAAACGAAATAGAAGCGCTTTCTGTCTTTTTTTTTAAATCTAAGATGAAATTCTTGAAATAAGCTGAATCATTAATTTAGGATGGAATCCAAAATTCTTAAGAAGGCATTCACATAAACAACAAAACCCTATTGTTGTATTAAGATTAAAAATTTGTGTTACAAGAAAGAAATAGAAACTTATGATAAATAATCTGACAATCAAATTTCTCTTTAAACTCTATGATTAAATTTATGTAATTTACATTTTTACCTTTAATTGTTTTATTTTATGTTAATGGATTAGAAAATTATATTGAAATATGCTCAGGAAAAAATAGAATTTTTGTTTAAGCAGGGCTTCCACTCGGTCCGTTTTTCGAACATTATTTTTTAGGGTTCTGTACATAAAAAGTAAAAACAGAACCATTATAATATCACTCTTGTGTCTGTCTGTCACAGACATTTTATTTGTAAACTATTGAACGTAAAAAGTTCAAATTGAGGGATGTAATAAAGATTACTGACCCACAATATATACAGGTTATTAAACATTCACAAATATATTTAGGAAAAAATATACAGGGGATGGTTATAGAACTTGAAAAAAAAATTTCTTTGCATATTGTGTGCGGTATCGTTGGAAAATTTTTGAAACGCTAAACTCAAAAATATATTTCTTTTAATTTTAGGTAAACATCTTAAGAGATATCGTCGAAAATGTAGTGAAAAAATGTGTTCTGCCCATCTATTTCTGAATCTACTGAAAGTAAAATTGTAAATGAATTAGAGGTAGTAGACATTTATTAAAACTTTTCAAGAAAACTATAGCGATTACCGTAGGTCACATAGTTTTTGAGAAAAGCGCATTTTTCCATTTCAAACAAATTATGATTTGTGGGCATTCAGCAAATGTTTTGAGGAACGCTAAGTTTGCATATCGTAGAAATATAAAAGCATTCTTGATATTTAAAAAAAAATAGTCGGAAATAAGTCGAGATATTAAACTTTAAAGTAGTGGTTCCCAAAGCAGGGCTCCCAAATGGTCCGCGAACTGAACATCAGTATTTTTTAACAGAAAATTTCATGCTACGTTTGTGCTAAAATCAACTTCCAAAGGTGGTTTTCTGACAATTTGCAAGAAAAATCTGAAAGGAAAATTTCTCTAAGAAAATTCTGATGTACAGTTCGCGGACCATTTGGGAGCCCTGCCAAAGTAAAGCGTACAGCCCACCGTAGGGCATTTTGATTTTTTATGGGGGTAATTCTAAATTTTTTATGCCTTTTTTTAAATAGAAAAGTATTGGTGAAGACAAAAAATAAATGAATTACAAATAAAATTTAAAATATCAGATTTTTTTTATTAATTTTAAAACTGTTCACATTCAAAAGTTTAAAGTATAACTTACGCCAGAATAATTTTAAGAATAGTCTTTGAAATTAATTTGACAAGTTTTAATAGTATAATAATCTCTATAATTTTTCTGGATGATATTGTCTTTTACAATTTTTACATTATTCTCAATTTTTTATTGATTTAACTTTCTTTTTTCTTTTCTATTTGGTAGGTATTCAAATGAAGAACTTTGTATACGTAAAATTATGTAAAATTATCTATAAATCTTGTCTGCCTTGAACATATTCAACCTAAAATCTATATCTGAAAGATGTATTACCAACTTTTCAAAATTCATAAGTTTTAAATAGCATTGGAAAAGGTAATGGGAGACAGTAAATATCTATGGATCTAATATAGGTATGTTGCACAATAAATGAATGTCATGATGGCATTTATATTTAAAATTTTAAAATCAGATAATACTTAAAAAAAATTGGAAAGGCAAAATATATATATATTTTTTTTTTTTTTTTTTTTGTGATGAGCATAATGGTTAATTGATAAAGAAGGGAATCTTGAAGTGCTTCTTTTGTTAAACATAGAATGAAAATTTAGTGTCCAAAGTTTTTCCATCAACATTTAAACACTTAAGAAGGTGAATTGCTGTTTATAAAACGCTAAATGTAAGACACTCTTCACGAGATTTTGTGAAGATAAAAATGCAAATTGAATAACATTTCACTTTAACAAAGAAATAAGCTGGAAACTGAACACTTAAAATCATTCGAATTTTTTAAAATCCATATTTGACTGGTTTAATATTTGAATCATTTAATGTCCTAAAACTGAATTTTTAAAATTAAACCAAGCATATAGTAGTGTCACCGATTAGGTGTTTTAAGCCAAAATCTAGTCAGCAACAACTTATGTCAAATTATAACTCAATCTGATGTTTGATGAAAATCCATGCATTAGTTTTTGAGATAGAGCTGGATTATTTTCTTTTTCTGGTTTTTGACGTCATGAACTTTGATTGACATATGAAATTTTCCTCTTCTGTTTCCTGCTAGGCTTTAAATTATGGATGATTTATGTTACTTGTATGGTATAATACAGCTCATATTCAAAATATTAGAATAATTGAGAAAAAGTAATAAGAAAAAATTATTTGTCATTTATTTATTTTTTATACTAAGTAAATGCAATTAAATTTCTTATAAATTAAATCTGGAATGTTTAGATAAGATTTTAACATTTATAAAATATAAAATACAGCACAATAAATTAGGTATACAGCTTCCTTAAACACACCAGAATATTAGAATAAAATTTAGATTGGTTCAAAATATTAGAATATTTTATTTTACGCAACAATATTACCTTATGAATATGAAGTAAATGGTAGTTAATATTTTGTAGCATCCCCTTTAGCTTTCATAACAGCGTACAATCGATCTTGCATACTATATACAAGGTGTTTACAAACATTTCTATCAATATTAGCCCAAATAGACTTTATACGTGCCACTAACTCAGTTTTACTTGAAGGAGGATTTTCTTGAAGTTTTTTCTTCATTATACACCATAAGTTTTCGATGGGATTAAGATCTGGTGAATTTGGTGGCCAAGGAAGTACCTTAATGTTGCGTTGGCGGAACCAATTCTTAGTTGACACCGAAGTATGCAGGGACGCTAAATCTTTTTGAAAGATGAAATCATCTTCAAATAAATCTTCTGATGATGGAATCATGTAATATTCTAAAATTTCTTGATATATCAGAGATTTAACCTTTTCGTAGACGATGCATAACTTTCCAGGTCCTTCTGCACTCATACAACCCCAAACCATGACACTAGCAGCAAATTTTACGGAACGTTTAAGGCATTCTTTATCAAATGCTTCTTGCTTCATTCTCCAAACTCGAATACCTTGATTACCATATGAAACACAAAACATACTTTCATCACTAAATAATATATTTTTCCAATCTTCATTGCTCCATAAACGTCTTGATTTACACCAATTCAATCTTATACGCTTTTGTCTTGCAGTCATGAGAGGTTTTGTTTTCGGTACACGAGATTCAAATTTAAATTTATGGAGACGTCTTAATGTTGTCGATGTAGAAACTTCAACTCCTTCTTCTTTCCACTTTCGGTGCAAGAATCGCACACTTTTAAAACGGTTTTTCTTAACTATACGCTTCAGTTTCCTGTCATCTCTAGCAGATGTTTTTGGTTTTCGGCCACCGTTTCGGCGATTATTTTGAAATTTTCCAATTTTTGAATATTGTGTTAGTATTTTACTAACGCTCGATTGCGAACAATGTAAATAATTCGCTATAAAACATTGATTTTTACCGTGCCGATACAAATCAACCATACGAAGTTTAGTAGATTCAGGAATATCACTCACACGGCCCATTTTAAGACGAAAAAGAAACAAACTGCTAAAAAGAATACTGATTTTAAATAAAATAGTCTGAATTTAACCAATGATGCCCCCAGTTAAGAATTGGTAATTATTAAAGGAGAATTAATGTGAAATATTCTAATATTTTGAACCACTTGAATAAATATTCTAATATTTTGACTTTTCAAAATAATTTTTTTTGCAATTAATCTTTTCAAAAATGATATTAAATTTAAGATAACAAGTAAGTTTAATCAACAATAAGATCTTAATAAAAATATCGCTTGCATATTTTCATTAAAAGACATTAAATTACCAAACGATATTTTCAATTTCTAAAAAAAGGGTAATTATTCTAATATTTTGAATATGAGCTGTAGTCTAAGATCCGGCTGCAGAATCAGTGTACTCATCGAGTGTTTGCTGAAAACCAAATTTTTACACATATTTATGATTAGGAGAATTTATATCTACCAGGTTGCCTATCAAAATGTGTCCGCTAGTATTTTTAATTAAATTATTAATAATTCATAATCCGTAAGAAATTTCACTGACTTGTTTTTTCAATAAAATGTCGTCTACTTTACGGCAACATCTATAAAGACTCTGAAAAATCATGGTTGCCGTTGCGCACCTGGCCGCACCTCTTCGCAGCCAAGTATACACAGATATGATTTTGTTACATTTATACACCCACAACGTACATTCATAATTTATATATCAAATTAAAGCTAATTTTTTTCTGTTTATTATTATATACGGTTGCCTAATTAAATCTGGCCGCAAATAAGGGTTGCTGGCTGTTAAATATAGTAAATATTAAAAGTAGAGTGAAAGAGAGCTAGCGCGTAACACCACTAGTCAGACGAGGATAGCGATTGCCAGCTGTCGGACGGTTTAAAGCCATTGCGCATGCGTCAGATGCTAGTGTTCTCAACGGATCAGTTGCAACTTTTATTCTAACAAGGAAGGTCTCCATACGGGCATACTAAGAAAAATCTGAAAAAAAAATACAGAATGTTCTTCTCATATAGTTATATACGTTTATAAAAAAATTTCGGCGGAACCTCCTTATAACGTCCGTAAAAAAAATAATAAAATTTTCGTTTATTTGGTGATTTATCTCCGGTTGGCGAAAAAACGAAATTTTGAAAATATGCTTTTACGCTTCGAATTAGCGTTGCAAAAGTTAGAAAAAAGCCGGTTTAAACCCGGGAATAAACCGGTATTTTAGGAATAAACCTGGAAAAAACCCGGGATTTTTAGGAATAATTCGGCTTTTTGAGAATAAACCCGGGAACAAACCTAGTCTATTGAAAATAAACCGACTTTTTGCAACTCTACTTCGAATACTTTTTAAAGAAAAAACTTTCTATGTTCAATTTATTTAAATAAGTTTAGTTTAGGTAATTTTAGTTTTGCATTTTTACTTTACTTTAAGTGTAATTTTGTCATATACGTTTATATGTACTTATAACAAAATGAAACTAATATACTTTATCATTTAAAACACAATTTAAATTGATTAAAATTGTTCCAAATTGAAAAATACACTGTTAAAAATCTGCTGCATTTTGTTGCAACGCACTCCCTTGCTTGTATAGATAACGGTTACTTGGCCGTGAAATGGAGCATTCTCATTGGTTGGAATAGAGATATTATATACAAGTGATGGAGTGCGTTGCAACAAAATGCAGCAGATTTTTAACAGTGTATGACACGGTTAATTAATCGTGCTATAGAGCATTCTCATTGGTCAGAAGAGAGATATTCTATAAAAGTACTGGAGTGACGTTGCAGTAAATGCTGCAGATTTTTAACAGTGAAGTCAATTAAAATCAATTTTCAGATTCGTTAAATTCGTCTGCTTTTGGCGAGATTATTCCAAAAGATTTTATTTTTTTTATATATCTAATAACGTAATTCCGCCGCTAATTTTCACTGATCCTTTATTACCTACATGAGTAGTTTAATTCGTATTTTTTTCAAAAAATTTTGAGTATGCCCCCAATGGAGACCTTAATTGTAAGTTAAAAACCACGCTGTTTTGGAGCACGTAATACACAACATAATATATTGCTGTTTCAATTGTGCATCGAAAAATTATCAATCTCATCAGGGTGAAATAAAATTTATAAGGATGAAGGCCTGTTTTCTGTGCGAAAAAAAAAACAATGTACTAGACTTTGATAATGCTTCATTCAAAAAGTGTTCTCTAATGTTATTGTTTCGTCGTAAGAAAAAATATAAATATCATGACATTTTATTAACACTTGAATCTACCGATGATTTTGGATATCATACAGCGTGTTTGAAAAAAATTACAGTTATAAAACAAAAAGATAAAGAAGAATTTGAAAGTTTTTGCAAGACACAAACCGTAAGTAAAATTTTAATCAGACTTAAAAAATATAGGTTATAGTTACGATGTAAATAATACAGTGCTAACTTTGAGGTTATTTGTTAGAAATTATGTTTTTTTTTTTTTCATTTTTATAGAAAAACGTGGTCACATAGTTCCACCTAGTAATACCTAGGATATTCAGTTTGTTAGATACGTAGCAATCTTCAATACATCAGAAATAATATTAATCAGATATAAAAAAAACTTTTCTACGACTAAAGTTTTAATGCAAATTGTCTTTCAACGCATCCATTTATTTTGCAGGAAGAATCAAGGGGTAGCTTGAATGATCAACCAACTACACTTTCAGTCGACGAACAGCTTCCGACAACTCCTTCAAACGAACAGCCTAGTATATCTGCGCTGGAAGATGCTCATTCTGAGTCTCTTCAAAATTTGTCATCTGCTGCTACAATATCCCAGCAAGCTATTTCATCAACAAACAAAAAAACAGCCTGCCTTTTTTGTGATCATGTTGAGAAAAAAGTTGGTAAAAGTTGGTTGATTGAGGTTTACTGGCGCAAAGTCACACTGGGGACATGCTGCGCCAAGAACAGGATGAAGTAAAAACTGAAAAGTTTTTTAAAATTGTTAAAAATATGTAAAAATATAAGTGGATAAAAGGCAAGGTTAAAAGATGAAACCGTTAAGTGATGAATGTAAATAAAATAAGTACAAAAGATTAAAACACAATTCAGAATAAAATAAGAGTTAAATCAGTCAAATCAATAAGATAATAAGTCAACAATATAATAATGGTATACGATAAAAGTTAATATCTTTTAAAGAATTATGAAACTTGTGCAAAACAAACAAACAGTGACATAAATGCAAAAACGGTGCAATATTTAAAGAATAGCAAGGTTTTGTTAATGAGTTATACAACCAAAATATAGTTCAAAAGAATAAATATTTAAATTAAAAATAGTAAAATTTCTTAAAAAATGTCTGTATTAAATTGAAACATAAAATGTTAAAATACAGCTTAAAACAGATTAATCAATAATTTTTTTTTTTTTTTTTTTTTTTTTTTTTTGCAATTTAAGAAGAAGGCACATATTCTTCATAAACCGTATTGGTTTCATCATCATCAGATTCATAACTCGATGAGTCCATAGCCTCTTCAGCATAGTTAAGCAACTGTTTTGGATCTTTTATGTTTTTAATTGCAGAGCTGAGGAAAGATTTTTTGCCCTTTCTCTTCACAGTTTTCCACTGTGAAGAGACTTGGGTTGAAGGTTTATTCCTATTCCTGTGTGTGCAAGATTTTATGTTTGTTTTTTTAATTGGACATACATTAGGGTTCAACGATTTGTTTTTATCTGATTCTGAAGTAGCCTGTGTCTCATGTTTGGTAGGTTTTGAAGTTTCAGCTAATGAATTTTGTGTTCGTTTATAAAGGTATTCTATTTTGACAGGTTCTGATGATGGTGGCCAGAGCTCTAATTTTGGCATCAGTCTTGTAGTAACGTTACAGTATACATTACGGGTTTTTTTCTTTAAATTGCTAGATGAGGGTGAGTCAAACGGAATGGCAGAATCAGTCTGAGTGCTTATGTGCCTCACAGAGTTTGCTTGACGTTTGAGAAGGCTAGAATAAGAGACGCCAACTGATGGTGTTCGGGATTCAGCAATTTTGCGGGCTTCTGGATAAGAAAGTTTTTGGGTGATTTTAATTGCCATGATTTCTTTTTCGAGAATCCAGTTTGGACAAGAGCGGGAGTAAGCTGGATGGTCACCTTTGCAGTTGACGCAACGTTCAGCGTTTTCACATGTTTTATCGTCATGGTCAACTTTTGCACAACGTGCACATGTTTTAGTGCCACGACAGTTAGTATTTGTATGTCCATTGCGCTGGCATTTAAAACATCGGAGGGGGTTGGGAATATATGGTCGGACGGGACAGCTTAGGTAAGCAGCTTTAATTCTAGTAGGTAGATTCGGGCTATTGAAAATCAGAATGATGTGCTTTGTGGGAAGCACTTTTTCATTCCGACGAATTGTTATACGTCTTACATCTATGACATCTTGATGTTTTAAGTTTTCCATAAGTTCTTCTTTAGTAGAAAATAAAAGCTCTGGCTCAGATATTACGCCACGACTTGTATTTAGAGTCTTATGTGCTTGAACAGAAACAGAAAAAGGACCAATTTTAGAGCTATTTGAAAGAAGTTCTGACTGTTTATATGATGAGATCTCAACAAGTAAATCCCCGGATTGTAATTTCTTGAGCGAATGACCATCCCCCAAAACAGACTGAATGTTTTAGCAATAACAAATGGTGAAGTTTTTTTGAAAGAACGATCAGATTGGCTATCAAGGCGCTTAATGACAAAAAAACGCGAAAATGCAGGTTTCTGTCCTGTTTGTTGCTCTCCACTTGGGAGAGAATTAGAAGGAAATAGAGATTTTCCATCCATAATTGAAAAAAAGTAATTCAGACCCCGGCCGCACCACCCACTACCGAGCCCAACAAGGGGATGCACATTTGTGCACCAGTGCTAACCAGGGCCCATACGGTCACAAGACAAACCTATGTCAGTCTCCACCCTTAACGAGATGATTAGTATTTGCTCGCTCACTTGATCCCTAAAGCCAGTGACAAAAGCCAGCTGACCAGCCGATTGATGCATACGGGACCAATATGCACCTCCCGTCTACCTGAAGCAGAGGCCAAAGCAGTGTGTTGGTCTCCCTCAACTGCCAGGATCCCCCTTTCCAGGGACACGGGTCGCCACGCACGGCCAACACGTGGGTGATTTTCAATTCTCCATGAGTCGATATACAGGATGACATCGGCCCATACAGAATTGCCCTCACCTCCGGAGAGGAAACCACAATGAGAGTGAAACAAAGATGAAAGGAAGACAAGAGGAGTAAGAGGAAAAGGAAAGGAGAAAGATCACTCAGGTGCCCCGGGGTTGTGAAGCCCGTGAATACCTAAAGAAGGTATCCCCCTGGGGGGAGTTGGTAAAAGACGAATTTATGTAACCTTCCCGCAATCAGAAGCGATAGTTAAAACTGTAAAATCAATAGCCGAAAAATCGAACGACTCAAAACTATTAGCAAAGCTAGAGAGCACTCAATCTGTTGCTTATCATTCAATCTGTTTGTCATCTTATCAGATTTCACAGAAGCGAAAGTGCGAAGAACAACCAGAGCCAAGACATTGGCATAAAAAGCGTCAATTTCATCAGTTGGCATTCAATGCAATTTCGGAAATTATAAAAGCAGAGATTATTGAGAATAATCGCGTTATGTATCTCTCTGCTTTGCTATCTCAGTATAGGTCTTTGCTATTGGAATTTGCTTAAGGTCAAATAAGCGCTGAAGATTTGGAGGAATATCGTGCTGAAAAATTAGAAAATAAAATTGTAAAAGCTTTTGGCGATCGTATTACTGTGGAGTCATCTATGGGGACACCAAAAGGAAAATCATTTATCAGTATGACATGGACACGTCTCGATTAGCTGGTGAAATTGCTAAATTAGAATCATCCAAGAAGAATCGGTGTCGAGATGTCGCTTACGAATTGCGAAACAGTATAACATCTCTGGAAAGTACGAAGCTACCAGATAATCTGACTCCAGAGGATGTAATTCGTGGAGAGTGTAATATTCCAGAACAACTGTTCAATTTCGTGTGCGACTTAGTTCAAGGACCAGATACTCGTCGTAAAAATTCAGATGACGACTTAGTGAAAATAAATTCAGTGTGTAGTGATCTGATTTATATAGTATCCAAAGGTAGAGTCAAACCATCAAAACATCTTACACCCGGGTTATCAATGAAATCTATGACTAGTTCGCGAAAAGTTCTAAAAATATTAAATAGATATGGACACACAATAGGCTATAATTTAGCAGAAGAGCTTGAAACTGAGATGACGTATAGTTCTCAAAAAGAAAACAATGTGATACCGGCCGGTATAAGCAGAGTTGATGGGCTAACAGGGAAGGTCTCCATTGGGGGCATACTCAGAATTTTTTGAAAAAAATACGAATTAAACTACTCATGTAGGTAATAAAGGATCAGTGAAAATTAGCGGCGGAATTGCATTATTAGATATGTAAAAAAAATAAAATAGTTTGGAATAATTGGCGTGAAAAGCTGAAAGCGACGCGGGATTTGGCGATCAGTGCATTTCCTCGCCAAAAGCAGACGATTTTAACGAATCTGAAAATTGATTTTAATTGACTTCAGTGTTAAATATCTGCAGCATTTACTGCAATGTCACTCCACTACTTTTATAGAATATCTCTCTTCTGACCAATGAGAATGCTCCATAGCACGGTGAATTGACCGTGTCATACACTGTTAAAAATCTGCTGCATTTTGTTGCAACGCACTCCACCGCTTGTATATAATATCTCTATTCCAACCAATGAGAAAGCTTCATTTCACGGCCAAGTAACCATTTTCTATACAAGCAAGGGAGTGCGTTGCAGCAAACTGCAGCAGATTTTTAACAGTGTATTTTTCAATTTGGAACAATTTTAATCAATTTAAATTGTGTTTTAAATGATAAAATATATTAATTTCATTTTGTTATAAGTACATATAAACGTATATGACAAAATTACACTTAAAGTAAAGTAAAAATTCAAAACTAAAATTACTTAAACTAAACTTATTTAAATAAATTGAACATAGAAAGTTTTTTCTTTAAAAAGTATTCGAAGCGTAAAAGCGTATTTTTCAAAATTTCGTTTTTTCGCCAACCGGAGATAAATCGCCAAATAAACGAAATTTTTATTATTTTTTTACGGACGTTATAAGGAGGTTCCGCCGAAATTTTTTTTATAAACATATATAACTATATGAGAAGAACATTCTGTAATTTTTTCAGATTTTTATGAGTATGCCCGTATGGAGACCTTCCTTGTAAGTACTCCCGTAGCTTTCGATAATTTTGACCGCTTCGTTGATACAGCCACTGGTAAAGATACTCTGCACGATACAGTCGGTATCATTTATCAGTTTCGCAATAAAGAAGATGACCCAAACGACATGGACAATGCGGATACTTCTGATTCAGAATCCGTAGGTGCACATGTTCATGAAGGTCCCACGGAGCCTCTTGCAAGAGCTCGTAAGAGACGGCGTTTTGAAGCACCTCCAAAGGAAATTCGTCCCTTTGTCAAGATACCTTTCACAAGTATGACGTTTCTTCCTTTTCAAACAATTACTGAAACAATCGATTCGTGTCACTTACAAAAATTAATTGCAATTGATAAGGATTTGATTTGGAGTATGTCGTTATCTCGAATAGATTCAGTACCCATGTGGTTAGGTTATAACTGCAAAATTGGCATTGATGAGAGTAAAATCCAGACAGTCGAATACTTATCACCAATAAATGAGTCTCCTACGTCGCTAGCTGTTGTTCAGGAAACTCTTAACATTGAAAAGGAAGTTGCTAAGAATTGTAATCAACAACAGATCATAGCTACTTACGATTTAGCAATAGCCAAATTAGCTATGCAGATTCAACATACTAAAAAGCCAGAATTTGACGATATATTCATTAATTTAGGTGCAATCCATACTCAAATGGCTTTCTTCAAAGCAATTGGAAAGTATATTGATTCTAGTGGACTAATAGAGATTTTAGTTGAAGCTGGGGCACTAGCAGGAGGTTCAATGAACAGCTTTTTGGACAGTAAACATTTTAATCGATGTAAGCGGCTACATCCGTCAGCTTCTAGTGCTTTGCAGATTCTTCATTTTGAACAATATTTATCTGAAATTGACACGGATGGTGGAGAAACTTTGAACGAAGACTTAAACAGAGTAATGAATACTTCGTATGGAATCAATGAGAGCATTATTTTACCTGATTCACTGCATATAATACTGGAGGGTTACAAACAATTTCGCGAAATAACACTTCAGGGCGGTCATGGAAAGACAGCTCAATATTACTTGCAGTATACTGAGATTATAAACATATTTCTTCGATTTTCTAGACGTATTCGTTGCAGTAATTTTGAACTGTACTTGGATTCTATCTTCGAAATGTGTGGTTACTTTTTTGCATTCAATCAGCCGAATTATGCAAAATGGGCTGCTATGTATTTAAATAACTTAATCAAGCTGAAGGTTGAAAATTCTACTTTACTTCACGAATTTCGTGAAGGTGCATTTGTTATTAGACGCACAAAATCATGCTTGGGCAGATCACCTGTAGATTTGACTTTAGAGCAGACAATTAATGCTGATGCCGGTAATACCTTGACTGGTGTTAGCCATTTCACAAACTCGATCGCTGCACGAGAAAGATGGGCTCTTAGTCATAGTGTCAGAACAAAAATTATGTCATTTGTAAAAGCAGAAATCGGATTTTCTCAAACAGATGATACTTCTTATACGTTAAAGAAGAATCGAATTGAGAAAGATTCAAAGACTCTGAACAGCATTGTTGAAACGATTAAGAAAACAATGAATCCTTTTTCTGAAAATGTAGACAAAGATAGCTTGTTCAATTTGTCAACTGGTAAAGCGGCATCTTTAAATGTTTCCAATTTTTTACTAAACGTTAAGTCCTTAGGTCAAGAACAAAAGTTAAAGTTTTTTTCGGATTGCTCTGAAGATTCAACAAGATTCGTGAGACCAATAACTGGTAATAAAATACATAATTTCGCTTCAGAATGTGCTAAAAAAGTATTAAGAGTGCCACCGGAGATAAAAAAAAAACATTAATTAAAATGGAACGAGATATTTTTGGACGTCTGTTAGCAATTGCTAAAAATCAAAAAGTTGACATTGGACATTGTCTATCTTTTTCTCTTGCACCTGTACCTCCTGCACTATTCCACTGTTCAGGCGACATGATGAAGACGGACAAGTCAATTTTAAGTAAGCAATTGACGGCAAAGATTGCACCAACTAATCCTGGACAAGTCGACATAGAAATCATTGATGGTTTCTATTATTTATATTTAACTGGCTCTACTTTACCACAAACATTTGGAAAAATTGCAGAATCGATATTGATAAAACTATGTTCAAAAAATGCTCCAGTAGTTCATATTATCTTTGATAGATATTTAACGCCTTCCATTAAAGATTGCGAACGAGAAAACCGAGAAGGAATTGATATTCCATACACAATTAATGGGCCTTTGCAAACAAGACCCAATGATTTTCTAAAGAGCTTAAAGAACTTTCGCTTCAAAGAAGCCCTGGTAAAATTAGCTTATCATTGGGCTGATGATTCTTTTGCAGCAGTATTAGGAAATAAAAAAAATTACATTACTGTTGAAGAGAAATGTTTTTCATATTGTTCTGCTGGAAATCTCGTAGTGAAAACTGAAGAAACCGAATTATCATGTTCACATGAAGAAGCTGATACAAGAATTATTTTTCACATATGTAAAGTACCTGAAAATTTAAAAATTTTGGTGAAAGCAGAAGACACTGATGTTTTAATAATTTTATTAGGAAATATCCATAAATTTCCTAATTTGCAAATTTGGTTGGCCAACAGTACATAAAAAAAATTAATAATAAGGACGAAGTTTACATCAATTGTACGGACTTATCAATAAAATTAGGTTCAACTTTATGTCTTGCTTTGCCTGCTTTTCACGCATTTACGGGTTGCGACTACACAGCTGCATTCTTTAGCAAAGAGAAAGTTAGACCCTTGAATGTATTTATTAAGCACCCACAAATTCAACAAGTTTTTGCGTCTTTGAAGAATCCTCATGACATTTATAACGAAACCAAAATCGATGCAGTTCAACATTTTACGTGCCTTATGTATGGACTCCCAAAGTGCCAAAGTGTAAATGCCGCAAGATTGTTATTATTCAACAAAATGTACGCTTCAAAAGAAAGTAGTGAAAAATTTATGAAAAGAATTAAAGGTTTTGACTCAACGCACATTCCACCGTGCTGGAAATCTTTAAAGCAAATATTATTGCGGACAATCTTTGTTAATTCGATGTGGTTAAATGCTACTGAGCCGGATTGCATCAAGTTCAGCACGGAAAATAAAGGCTGGCTGTTGTTAGATGGATTTTTAAAACCAACATGGTTCCTGGGAGACTCAACTCCAGCGCACGTTAAGAGTGTGCTGTGTGATTCCACGAATAAGCCTTCCGATAATAACGACGATACCGATATTTGCGATGAACGTGATAGCTGCGATGATAGTATGACTGAGAGCTCCGATGATTCAGATTTTTAAAAAAGAGTCACGGAAATATAAAATACATTTTAAAAATTTATAATTTGCTTAAATTGATGAATATTTAAAATAGATGTAATACTTGAATAAAATCAAATCTTTTTTCATACAGTACTTGCACAACACAATTTTTTTACATAAATAACCTTGGTTTTATTCATCATCAATATCCATTTTTTTTTGTAATTTTTAAATTTGTCATTTATTTTTAAATTTTTTATTTTGAAAAGAAAGACGTTTCTTTTGGAGTATTTATTATTTTGAGGCGTACCTACTATTGTTTGAATCGGAGGTTGAGAACAATAGCATCTGACACATGCGCAATGGCTTTAAACTGTCCGACAGCTGGCAATCGCAATCCTCGTCTGACTAGTGGTGTTACGCGCTAGCTCTCTTTCACTCTACTTTTAATATTTACTATATTTAACAGCCAGCAACCCTTATTTGCGGCCAGATTTAATTAGGCAACCGTATATAATAATAAACAGAAAAAAATTAGCTTTAATTTGATATATAAATTATGAATGTACATTGTGGGTGTATAAATGTAACAAAATCATACCTGTGTATACCTGGCTGCGAAGAGGTGCGGCCAGGTGCGCAACAGCAACCATGATTTTTCAGAGTCTTTATAGATGTTGCCGTAAAGTAGACGACATTTTATTGAAAAAACAAGTCAGTGAAATTTCTTACGGATTATGAATTATTAATAATTTAATTAAAAATACTAGCGGCCACATTTTGATAGGCAACCTGGTAGATATAAATTCTCCTAATCATAAATATGTGTAAAAATTTGGTTTTCAGCAAACACTCGATGAGTACACTGATTCTGCAGCCGGATCTCGTACTATAAGTATTTGCGTAATTTCGTTAAAACCATGTGCTTCCCTAATTGTTTTAAGTAGTGTAAGTTCGATTAATGCAACTATTTAGAAGCCTTCTGTGTATTTTAAAAAGGATTTAATGGTATTAATAAACAAAAAAGAAAAAGAGTCCGTCATTTTTTCATGAAAATATTGCAATTCGAAGTAGGAGCCTCACGTGAGGCTGAGAGTGACGAAACATATAAGCTCCAAATTTTAGAAATATATTATTCAATGCATGGGGAAACGGATTATGGAAAACATATTTCTAAATATTAGATGGTGCTGTGCAAATGCACATATGCTGAAAAAACATATACAAATTTTAAACACATTTATTTGAACTTGGCAAACTTTCATACCATAAGGGATTTCATCATCGTATTAAATACTGCTCCCTCTCGAAGATATAAAATCTGCAGTCTGTGGACTGTAAATGATCGATTTAGGTGCTTCTCATATGCAGAGTGATAACTTTTTTGAAACCTGCCACTGTTATCAGATATCCTCGATAAACAACATTTTCAGTTTTCAAAGAGCTAAAAATTACACGGATTAAGATAAGAAGAATAAGATGTCCAGGTTATCGGAAACACGCAGCTGACTATCCTGTCATCAGTGAAATGTTTTCGAAGAAACTGCTGTACACAGAGTCCAATGTGTGGAAGCGCTGCATCTTTTACAAAGGTAATTTATTCCAGACATCACTAATGTTGCAAATGGTGTACACGAAAAATATCAACCACCCTTATTCACGGTACCTCACTGGGTCATGTCTCGGCTTATAAAGGTATCTTTGGTAACGAGCTGGCTGATGACCTAGCGAAGCAGTCGAAACAAAATCTACCATAGATACACATCTCCTAGTGTCCCAATCATACGTCAAGATGATCCTGAGATACGGGATTTTGACGTCATGGCAAGAGTATTGGGACACATCAACAAAGGAAGGCACACACACGAACGCATTCCAAAATTTTTCCTACAACTTTATAACCTCACGCCGTACACAGGCAGCTTTCTGACGGGCCATAGCCTCTTTATGGCCTACCTAGAAAATATTAAGTGCGCCTCTTTATGGCCTACCTAGAAAATATTAAATGCGCCTCTTCCAACCTATGTGAGTGCGGTTTTGTGGACACGGCAAGCCATGTCTATTTCCATTGCGATCTTAGGAGACGCTGACACTTAAATGCCCGGCAATTCCGCCAGAAGGCTAGCTCCATAATATACTTGCATGTACCTCCCACTAAACAAACTAAAACTTATCCATAACCACCTATTTCAAATTTCAATTCTAACAACGTAGTCTGGGCATGCAACAGTTTTTGTTGCTCCTTCTTAGTGCTACTTTTGTCGCACATTCATCCGTATATTGTCGCGTAGGGATCTGTTCCCCGGCGGAAAGATTCTTATTTTATTATTTTCTTTTGTTATATAATTTTTGTTTGTTCCTATTTTATTGTACCTGCCCTCTGTCGCGCTAGGTTCTTTTGCACCTTTCGGAGATTTACAATAAGATGCGCTGTGGAAACATAATGGAATTCTGGTTTGTAGTGTTGTTTAAAGTGAATATAATGTCTGAGAGTGATCAGTATTCGTTAGGTATGGCTCAAAGGCATCATTTAAGTAAATGTCAAATTTGGTAAACAGTTGGTAGAATTGAGATAGGTGAAACACAAATGGAGGTCATCCAAGATTTGAATATCCTTCAAAATGTCGTATCTAGAACTTTGAGTCACTTTTTAATTACTGGATCTGTTGATAGTCAGCCTGGTCAAGGGGTGACCTAGAGCAACAACTGCATCCGAACACCATTTTCTGTCACTGTCGGCTCATAGAAACCGCGAAATCACTACCAGAGGTTTTGGTTTCAAGTTTTCAGACTGCCATACTCGCATTAGTCACTGTACTGCTGCATGAAAGCTTAATGAGCGTGAAAAGAAAACTGTATGCGAGAAAACCAATAGTTTGTTTCTAACTCAGTCCAGCTTAAAATGGGGCCTGTTTAAACCGAAGCCATCGCCATGTTCAATGGAAACAAGAAGACTGAGCTCGAATATTATTTACTGATGAGTTAAGGGATCGTATGAACAATGAGTATTGACGTCTTTTGATCTGGAGAGAGGAAGAAACACGTAACTTGCCTTCCGTTGTCCATGAAATATTCCGTTTTCGTGACCACGGTTTAATATTTTTTTGGGGTGAGGTTCAACCCAAATGGGGGTACGAACTGGGTGACGTTCAACCCAAATTGGGGTACGAACTGCATATCTTTCAAGGAGGACCTGTAACTACTCGGAAACACATCAAAGACATACTTGAACCCCATGTTAGACTGTTTATAGTTGCTATATGCCAAAACTTTTGCTAATGGATGAAATTGCTCTGAAACATACAAAATATTTGGTGTCAGAATACTTGGAAATAGAATATATCACTTGAATGAACTGACAACCTTACTCACCTAACTTGAACTTTGTTCAGCATATGTGGAATGGCTTAGGCACCAACTTTCAGTGCGACTTTCAGTGTCGAACCCTCCAGGAGCTGAAAAGTGAACTTTTAGAAATGTGGCATTCAATTACACAAGACTTGATTAACCTCTTCAGACCCAAGGTGCACATCTGTGTACCTCTGTTTTCAACTGAATATCTTACTAATTATTTGAATTTATTTTATTAAGACGAGAGGATGTCATTTGTGTACGTTAGCCTTTTCTAGTTTCGGCAAGAAATGGCGCTAGCAGTCTTAATTCATATGATTTTGGAGGAAATAAACAAGAAATGGGAAAAAATATAAGACTCCGAAAAAATAAGTACATTTTTACAATTAGAAAATTAATATTTATTTACAATAATTTTTAAGAATGCTTATAAACTCTTCAGTATTGCATAATTCATTTAAATTTTTTAGCTAGATCATAATATCTATTTAAATTAGATGCAGTTTGTAAGGTGCACGTATGTGCACCTCCGGCTACAATTCCGTGTTTTTGGAAAGAAGTCATCTCACTAAAAACTTTGTACTGAATGATAGCTAATTGGTGCTATGCTAAAGTTGTTGAATGATTAAAAAATTATACTTAATTATAAATAAGAATTCATTTTGTTGATGTTTTAAATTAAACATTAAATTAAAAATATATAATTATTATATCTTTGTAAGAGGAAATAAACTGATGAGGCCAGTGGTGATGGTCAGTTTTCTGACAATAAAATTTAATTGACACAGATATAACCATTGAGGGTATTGCTCCAGTTCCTATCGCGAATCCATGTAGCAATAAAGTTTAACCTAAAAGATCTTTGTAATGGAAAACTGAAAATAAGTACATTTTTAGCTCACAGGCTATCATAGCCTGAGAGCTTATGTGCCCGCCCGTTCTGTATGTATGTACATTCGTTCGTATGTGCGTAACGCGATAACTCATGATAAAAATATCCTATCCACTTGAAATTTTGTATATAGGTATATCCTGATAAGGCGTTTCTCCGATTAATTTTTGGAGTTCATACGATATGTATAAGAGGGGGGAACGGGGGGCTCATACCCCTCCCCTTAATTGATATAAATGGGTTTTTCATGCAGAATTATCAGTTTTTGTTCAAAATTTAGTTATAAGATCATTCCAATGAGGCGCCTCCGTGATTGGTATTAGGTGTTCATTGTATAAGTATAAACAGGGGAACGGGGGTTCTAATGCCCCTCCCCTTAATTGATTTAAATGGGTTTTTCATGCAGAATAATCAGATTTCGTTCAAATCTCTGAATAGTTTTGGAAATTTAATGGTTAAGTATAAAAGAGGGGGGGATAATTACATAAATGGGTTTCATGAAGAATTTTTCGATTTGCTCTGAATTTTGGATGTAGATTTTTATATGATAAAGCATGTCTCTGATTAGTTTAGGGGGTTCAATGATTAAGTATAAAAAGGGGAAAGGGGGAGCTGTTTCCCCGCTTTTGATTTTTTTTCGATCGGAATTAACTTTTGAAAATATAAGGCTGTAATAATCAATTAATATACGTAGATTGTGAGCTCAATGCCATCAGTTTAACTGGGCAATATTCTTTTTATTAAAATTTGTGTTACAGCAAACTAGAATAATAATGCTGAGAATAAAACCTTATCTTTTCGCAAATATTTATTTAATCTTTTTTGTCTTTTAATGGTATTCCAAGGACCATTGATTGATGAGGATTATCTAACAACAGATTCCAACATCGTAAATCCTTTTGAATCATTTCTAGATTAATTAAATGAAGATTTTTTGGAAAAAGTTTCATATGAAACCAATTTATATTTCATTCAAACACGAAACTATCGCTCGATAAATGCATCTAAATATAAAATTATAAAAGTTGCAGGCCTACACATACTCATGGGGACATTAAAATATCTCCAAGCAAGGTTCTACGGGCAAAAAGACTTGTCAGTACTTAGAATTGCAGATATTTAAGTGATGGATTTTTTAAGATTAGAAAATTTCTTCATTTTGCAGATAAATCAATTGATCACTAAGGAATAGACAAATTATGGAAATTAAATCTTATCTTGAATGCAGTAAGAATTAAATGTTTGTCCCTGGTCCGGCCAAAACATTTATCACTAGAGGAATAGAGATCACTAAATCCCATTTGCTGGGCATTGGGAATTTAGACAATATGTGCCATTAAAACCTATTCCGTCGGGATTAAAAAACTTTGTTTCATCCGCCAGGGATAGTCTTACACTTGACTGCCAAATATATCATGGAAAAGGGATTGTACCAGCTAATAATTCAAAATAATTATGATTAGGTCTAGGTAGAGCCATTATCAAATTGCTTTTTAAATTTATACCTAAAGACCATACACGGACAGTTTTTTTTTACCAGTGTAAAATGTGCCGAATTTTTATTGAGGAACAATATCTACCAAACTAGAATGATTGTGAACAAAAGACTTGGAGCAGCAGATAAAAAAATCAAGAATGATCGAGATTTGTAACACGGAGAGTGGGATGAGAGAATATGTGAGGGAAGGGAAGGATACGTACATACAAAAATGGAAAGATAACAAATGTGTAACTTTCTTTTTGACTTGCATAGATAGCGATCCCGAGAGTAGTTATATTAGGTGGTCTAAAGATCAAAACTGTAAAATTAATGTAACACAACCTGCAATTGTGACTATATACAATGCTTGTATGGATGGTACAGATTTAAACGATAGGTTTTTAACTTATTACCGTTGTAGTATTCGCACAAAAAAGTAGTCAACAAGAGTTATTGTATCGATTTGGTTATTCCTATTTCTTGAATAATGTATATCAGAAATTGTAAAGCAGGTGAAGTTCCTCGAAAAGACAGATTGAATCTCTTACGGTATTTTTACTGATTGTACTGATGAAATATGAAGGCAAAGTAAGTAAGGAACAACGACGAGTGATACCACGCAAAATTTATTCAGCTGAAAATGATTCTGAAGACGATTCTGAAAATAAACTACAGCGAAAACAACGTAAGGGTTTTCAGCAGACAATTTACTATATTAGATACGACAAGATGGGACAGTTTCCTCGTTCAACAAATGATAACTTTGCTTCAAAATGTAAGTATGAAGGCTATTTGTACAACGTTCAATATATATTTCTGTATTAAAAAATAATGATTGTTTCGAAAATTCCATGTAAAATAAGCTTATATGTATCAATTGTCTACCTAATTCCTTGTTTAAATATTTTTTTAAAAAATGAAGTGTTATTTTCCAGTATGAAACCGAGATGCACATATGTGTACCTGCTAGTAAATAGAAATTAATTATAATTATTTTATTTTTATAACAAAATTATGTTTCTAAATAGATGGAAAAACTGTGAAATAATTTTTATGATGGCTTAAAATGCGTCAGGTCTGAAGAGACACTTTGTTAAAATCTGTGATATCAAGATGTGAGAAGAGTGGCAAGACTTGATCACACCACTTGGCCACAAGACTTGATCAACACTATGGTAATGTCTATGAAATACAGATATGAAGTATCCATATCTATTTGAGATGACTGTACTCTATATGAAAGAAAAATAAATTCCACAAGAGGTGACTTAATATTTCCAACATTTTCCAATTTTTATTAATTTCGTTTTAATTTGAATATTTTGAGGATAATCAACTGTCAAAAATTGTAACATTGTAATTTATGTTAACTAACGCTTTTGTACAAATTTCTATTAATAAATTCTTTTAAATAGCAGTGACGTTTTATTTCTGTCATTATCCTTTGATCTTGACGAACATTATATACAGGGTGATTCCAAATTTTTTTTACAATAAAAGAGGGGTGATAGTACACATCAAGACGAACAATATTAAATAGGAGACCAAGGGTCCAAAACGTTTTCCTAAGGAGATAGCCGCCATTAAAGTTTAGGGACCAAAATTTCAAATAAACATAAAAAACGGAAAAATCGGTCGATTGATTTGCGGTTTTCACTAAAATTATTCTTTATGTCGGCATTTTCTTGAAATTAAATTATAAAGATAAATTTCAAAAAATACCGATAGAGGGCGCTTTAGACTTTGGAGTAACGAACAACTATTTTTTGCCGGTATGTTTTGCATCTCATTAAATGTTTTCGTAAGTTTACACTCAAACTTAAATTTTGAGCTCAAAATCTGTAGTTGGGAATGGTTAAGTAACACAAACTGAGCTGTGTTCAGAGCGTTCAAATTTCAAATGATAAAAAAAAAACGGAAAAATTGATCGATTAATTTGCGGTTTTCACTAAAACTATTCTTTATTTAGGTATTTTCGTGAAAATAAATTATAAAGATAAATTTCAAAAAATGCCGATAGAGGGCGCTTTAGACTTTGGAGTAACGAACAACTATTTTTTTCTGTTATTGTTTGCATCTCTTTAAATGATTTAGGAAGGTTAGACTTAAACTTAAATTTTGAGCTGAAAATCTGAATAGTAGGGAGTGGTTAAGTAACACAAACTGAACTGTGTTCAAGGGGGAGGGGGATGTTCAAATTTAAAATAATTATAGAAAATGGAAAAATTGGTCGATTCGTTTTCGGTTTAAAATAAAACTATTCTTTAAGTCAGTATCTTCTTGAAAATAATTTTTAAAGATAAATCTCAAAAAATTCTGTCAGAGGGCGCCTTAAACTTCAGAGTAACCAACAATTCATTTTAACAATTATTTTTTGGTTCTAATTAAATGCTTGCAAAATCGTTTTAAATATTCTCGGATTTAAACTTAAATTTTGAGCTCAAATCCTGAATCGTTATGAGGAGTTAAGAAGCGTAAACTGAAGTGTGTTCAGGAGTTAAAATTTAACCCTCTTTCCTCCTCGAGCAACTCAATTCAATTTTTCGCTACTTAAACACTCCCAACGATTCAGAATTTCAGCCCAAAATTTAAGTCTATGCATTTGAAAGCATTTAATGATATTAAAAAAATAACAGTTAAAAATAGTTGTACGCTACTCCAAAGTCTAAGGCGCCATCTATCGGCATTTTGTGAAATTTATCTTTAAAAATTATTTTCAAGAAAACACTGATTGATCAAGAAAACTGCTGATTTAAAAATTAGTTTTAGCAAAAACCGCAAACGAATCGACCAATTTTTCCGTTTTTTACAATTATTTGAAATTTGAACCCTCTGAACACAGCTAAGTTTGTCTACTTAACCACTCCCAGCTATTCAGATTTTGAGCTCAAAATTTAAGTTCAAGTCTAAGCTTACGAAAGCATTTAATAAGATGCAAAAAATAACGCCAAAAAAGAGTGTTTCGTTACTCCAAAGTCTAAAGCGCCCTCTATCGGCATTTTTTGAAACTTATCTTTATAATTTACTTTCACGAAAATACCTAAATAATGAATAGTTTTAGTGAAAACCGCAAATCAATCGACTAATTTTTCCGTCTTTTATAATCATTTGAAATTTGAACCCTCTGAACACAGCTCAGTTCGTGTTACTTAACCACGCCCAACTACAGATTTTGAGCTCAAAATTTAAGTTTGAGTCTAAGCTTACGAAAACATTTAATGAGATGCAAAAAATACCGGCAAAAATAGTTGTTCGTTACTCCAAAGTCTAAAGCGCCCTCTATCGGCATTTTTTGAAATTCATCTTTATAATTTAATTTCAAGAAAATGCCGACATAAAGAATAATTTTAGTGAAAACCGCAAATCAATCGACCGATTTTTCCGTTTTTTATGTTTATTTGAAATTTTGGTCCCTAAACTTTAATGGCGGCTATCTCCTTAGGAAAACGTTTTGGACCCTTGGTCTCCTATTTAATATTGTTAGTCTTGATGTGTACTATCACCCCTCTTTTATTGCAAAAAAAATTCGGAATCACCCTGTATATATGTATATATACATATACACTATATTGCCATTGATTATGGGACACTTGCGATTTTAGACATTTTACTAAATATCTAGAAAAATACATGAGGAATCATCTCGAAACTCTTAGTGTATAAATATAATAGTATACGTCATACATCTCCGTGAAGATTTTTTACCAAAACTCCATAGGGGACCGTCAACAAATTAAAAAAGAATGAATATCTTTTGAATAACCCTGTCAAAACTAATGTAGCAAAAGCGCTCAAACTCTAGATTATGATTGAATGAATTATTGTAATACACTGTGTTCATTTTTATGCAAATAGCATGCATACGCGCATAGTAATTAAGGTTTTTATAAAAATGGTCCCAAATTTTTCCAAGTTTTTTCCTTATAATTTTCAGAGTTCTTAATATAAAATAATATTTTTTTTCAGAAAATATGACAAACAACATTGCACACAGAACCCTGTAATCAGAATTAAAAAATAAGGAAAATTGTATACAAAATGAGTTGGTTTACTAAATAATTTTTTACTGCGCATGCGTCAACGATATCAAAATTTCATTTGCATATTATGTTAGCTAAATGTATAGAGAAACTTTTGTGAAAGTCACAAAATCATAACTTGAAAATTCTGAAAATAACCGTCAATTGAATAAGTTGAAAATCCGTTACTCTCAAATTGAAGCAAAAACAAGAGGGGTTGTATCCATCAATTCATTGATTAGTGTCAATATAGAATACACAATACGGGATGTTACGACTACTTTTGGATAAAATCCCTCATTTTTTTGCTTCATTTTGGAAACAACGGATTTTGTCCTTTTTCTATAGACGATTACTTTCAGAATTTTCAAGCTATAATTTTGAGACTTTTACAAAAGTTGCTCTATACATTTAGCTAACATAATATGCAAATGAAATTTTGATATCTTTGACGCATGCGCAGTAAAAAATTATTTAGTAAACCTTCTTATTTTTCATACAATTTTTATTATTTTTTAATTCTGATTACAGGGTACTGTGTGCAATGTTGTTTGTCATATTTTCTGAAAAAAATATTATTTTATATTAAGAAATATGAAAATTATAAGGGAAAAACTTGGAAAAATTTGGGGCCATTTTTATAAAAACCTTAATTACTCTGCGAGTATGCATGCTATTTGCATAAAAATGAACACAGTGTATTACAATAAGGCATTCAATCATAATCTAGAGTTTGAGCGCTTTTGCTACATTAGTTTTGACAGGGTTATTCAAAAGATATTCATTCTTTTTTAATTTGTTGACGGTCCCCTATGGAGTTTCGGTAAAAAATCTTCACGGAGATGTATGACGTATACTATTATATTTATACACTAAGAGTTTCGAGATGATTTCTCATGTATTTTTCTAGATATTTAGTAAAATGTCTAAAATCGCAAGTGTCCCATAATCAATGGCACTATAGTGTATGCATATGTATATATATATATATATATATATATATATATATATACTCATATAGAAATAATTTCCTTTACAAAAGTCTTCATTTACACTTCTTATTAAGCATTCTATTTGCATGTTCCTTTATATACTTTAATGATAAGAATTTTAAAAGTTTTGAAATGTTTTATACATTTATTCGCACAAAATTTATAATTCTAATAAAAAACAATGATACTTTAATAACAGAGACATGAAGCTTTAAGACATAAAAACAAGGATGCTCTTGAGCCAAAAGGAAAAAATAATAGAACGGTTTTAACAAACATTATTCAGCGGCTGAAAAGAGACTTATTAAAATTCTGGACACGAAAAAGCTGATTAAATTTTAATAAAACATTTGCTTTTATTGATTTATTTAGAATTACTGTAAATTAGTGGCATAATTTTTTAGAAAGAAATAGTACTAAAAATAAATGAAAAAAAATCTTTATAAATCTGCGTAAAGTACATTCTAATATTGAATGAACGATTAAACTTTTGAATAATGTTTTTAAATAATTTACGAATGTTTTTTTCCCTTTTGTAAAGCATTCGTTTTAACAAAGTAATCATAACAAAATTAAGAATAATAGAAAACAAATACGAGAGTATAAAAGAGACATATAATAAAATAAAAATGGTACTGAAGAACTTTTGCAAACTTTTGGTATAACAAAAAATTAATATTTAGTAGAGTTTAATGAAAATACACAGTTTTGTTACAAAAGATTTTCATTTTTATCTCAAATGTTTAGTTAATTTTCTCAATAGTTTTATCTACATACTGAATTTTTGTCTGTCATCATGTATTCATTACGAAAAATTAAAAAGCATGTTTCAAAACATAAATGTGATAATGAATGAAAATTAAGTTGAATCATTTTTAAAACATAAAAATCTAATCTGGATAGCAAAGATAAAAACAGGATTGTTCATTCACTTAAAACAAATTAAAAATCATCGCCGACGTTTTTAATTTTTATTCTGCAATATTTAAAATAAATAAGATTAAACTTGTATTCCACATCCTAAATTTTAATTCTTCTCCACAAGTAAAAGGAAGAAATAAAATTAGAGATTAATTTTTTGAACGGAGTTTTGGAATGGATGTTCATTAACGATGTATGATAAACGAATAGTTGAATTATACTGGAAAAAGATAAATGTAATGACTTAGGCATGCTACATTACGTAATTGCTAATTATGAAATTTATTACACATCCTATCGCAGTTTAAAGAAAAAAAAGGACGGAATTTTAGAAGCCCATTTTGAGAAGCGAAATGACTATTTTCTTTTTCTAAAGAATCATTTCAGAAAAATGAAACACAAAATATGTAAGAAATATATTAGAATAATTCCTTAAAAATATAAATAATATTTAAGTTAATTAACACGTATCGGTTAATTTTTAAAAAGAAAACCCAATTAAGTTAAATAAAAAAATAGTGTATGATGGAATCTGAGTAACATTATTAAAAAAAAAATTATCGTGAGGCTGAAATGCCAAATTTATGTTAAAAGTGTGTTTTAACTTTTATGGTAAAATCAGTTACAAGAAAATATTATTGAATGGTGTTTTCTATTAAAAATTTTTGAATGTAATTCATTATACATATTATGTTAGGTTTTTTCTTTATCTGCACTTATTCGAACCTCATATTCATTATACAGGATGAGAAAATTGTAGAAATTATTTTTATTAGGAAGTATATTCGAGTTTAAATTTTCAGAGAGGCAATTTTTTAGTTCTATATCTTCGAAATATTGCATTTTTTTTCTCACAGGATCAGTTTTTGAAGTCTACGCGTATAAAACTACACATAAAAAAAATAGATATTCATAAATGTATGAAAATTTTATTATTAGTTTTTATGAAAAATATTGCATTAAAAAAGAAATTTTCAATAATTAAACTACCTCTAAAGAAAAATCTGGTTTTAAATTCACGCGTTATTTATATATTTATTAAACTTGGAATATTTTAAATTAAACTGCTTTCAAAATTTTGCATTAAAAAATGAAAACTCCTACAACTGTTAACATAAACAGCATAAGGACCATTCATCGTTGAAGTAATTTTATAATTTTATGCTGAATTAGTGTATTATTTTTTCTGACAGCATGCATAGTTTCGTGCAAACGACGGCAAACTATTTTTTTTAAAATGTCGCGTCTTGTATAGTAAATACATCAAATTATTGAAAAATTTGACCTTTCTTTAAAAATTTCTAAATTTTCAATTTTTTCACACGATGTTAGTTTATAATTGAATGATAACAGGATTGTTTTAAAAAACAGATAGTTTGAATTAGAAAATATATGTCTAAGCACAAAAAATTCTTTTACGTACGTATTAATTCTTCAAAAATATGCATTTTTAGGGTTTCGATCATTTGACGAAACACTATTCGTCTCTGTCCTCTGCCTGCATGTCACAGTGTCCGTACACGAAAGCTGTATAAGTTAGAGACTTCAAATTTTGTGTACTTACATCTGAATATCTCGTATCACACGACAAATAATAAAATTAAAAAAATCTATTATTTTAATTAAATTATTTTTTTAATGTCATCCGTTCATTTTTGCGATTTCAATTTTAAAAGATAACCTTAATTTCAACATTTTGCGTGTTGATATCATGACTTAGAGGTAAAGCAATTTGATAGCAAACAGAAGATTCTTAATTTGATCCTCGATGCCTGAAAGCTTAAAATTTCACATTAAAATAGATTTAATTAAAGGAAATTTCTTATGTTTTTTTGCCAATTTTAAGGTTAATATTATTTTTTTTTTAATTCAAATTTCTCTGTATTTCAAAAACTATTGGGATTCATTAATGATTCAATATTTAAAATTTTGCTTAAACAATTGTTTTCGTTCTGCATTTTTAAAATTCTGGATTAAAAAAAATAGAATTTTTGATTTTTTTAAATAATTTGATTTCAACATATTTAATTTGATTAAAATAATAACTTCTTTTTTTAAAAAAACATTTTAAAAATATTCTCTGATGAAGAGCTTGGGAAAAGCTTTAATGAACTAAGAAGTTTTTAATTAATAAAATGTATTTTAGCTTGTAGTATCTCTTCTAATATTTCTGTCGATTTTTCAGTGAACGATAATTAAAAATTATATAAAGATAGCTATGTTCTTTAGGACTTTCTGAGGTCCGGGAGTCCCCGGAAAATGACTTGTGGAGGAAATTATCAGAAGAAAAACAGTTGATAACCCGCATAAGAATGCCGTTGTAATGTCCCGCGATTTGAGGAATGAAATAATGTTAAAATAAGTCAGTCTACCGTGTCAAGATGCTGATGGGATGCAGAACTTTATAGAAGAGTCGGTTTTAAAAACATTTTCATAGATAAAAAAAAAATCAACGTACCCGACTGGCTTTTTCCAAGGAACATAATGTCTGGTCAAATTAAAACTGGACAAAAGTTTTATTTTTCCATCAATCGAATTTCAAACATTTTGGGAGTGATAGCAGACTTTACGTCCGATGACCTAATAACAAAAGATACGATTCGACGTATGTTTTCGTTCAATGAAGCATGGCGGAGGGCATGTTGTAATGTGGAGTACTTTCTTCAAAATGTGTTGGTTCATTATTTGAAATCCGCGGTAGGATGAATGATGCAATGCATAAGGTTATCCTGCAAGATTATTGCCTTATTAGAGGAAAAATTGTGGCCGCAGCTATTTGTTTTAACATGATAACTACTTAACAAGCTCGATAAGCAATGGCTTTCGCACAAAATAATTGCCCTTTTCAAATGGCCAGCCCAAAAAGCTGACATGAATGCAATAGAAAATCCTTGGAAATATATTGGAAAACGTGTGCAGAACTATGAATACTCCAACTCAGCCGAAATTTCCAAAAACTTGCAAGAAGTCTGGAAAAACGTATCATAAACGATCTTCAGCCGTTGATTGTATCAATGCCATGCTGCTGCGCCGCAGTACTTGGATCTAAAGGTATGGTGATAAGATACTAATTGTAAATGTTGTTGATCACTGTTATTTTCTATTACGACACCATTTTTTTTCCAAACTTTCGAAGGTGGCCGGGAACTTTTGAGAACATGCATTTTCCTTTGCACTTAATTTTGTTAATTAAATTTACTGATATTTATATGTTATTCCATAAATAAATTCCTAACTATTATATCAATAATAATGTCAAAAATAAATATATATGTGTCACTTTGAGATTCCTCTTCATATGGCATATTTACAAAATAACTAAAAAAATCTTGCTGGCAGGAAACTTTTGACCGCCACTTTATGTGATTTAAACGAAAGAAAATATAAAAGTTTCCAAAATAAGCTTTTGTTAGAAAAATAATTTACACACCAAAGTCAAGTAAAAAGCATTAAATAAAAATGAAGAACAAGATAAATAAAGGATATATTATAAACTTAATAATAAACCAGAATAATGTTTATGATTTAAATATCTAGAAAAAGTTTCTTAAATTTAATACATTAAAATTTACAAATTCGAGATTTGTAAACGATTTCAGTTTTCGAGCTCGCAGTGAACAATTATTTCATTTTTCCGAATTACTCTCTAAATTTTTAGAAATAACAGATGTTGTGATGAAAATCATTTAAAAAAATATTTTCTGTAATGATTCTTTTCACAATACGATATTAATCGTTTCGGTTTGTTTGTAGGTGACGCTACTTTAGTACGGTTGTTTTACGCCTGTTGTCATTTCGTCATTTAGTTCCAAAATCGTGACCCGATATTAATACATTTCATGAGAAGTCCTTCTCTATTCTATGTTCATGCAGTAAACTAGAACTATTTTCTGGGCTACAATTGGTCGAAAGATTTCAATGCAATATGCAATAAAAATGGGTACTATCATTTGAGAAATCGAAATTTGGACAAATTGTAACATGAAGATGACGTCTAAATAAAATAAATCACATCTATTATAAAGAATTTTAATTTTACAGAAATTATAACAGTAATATTCATTTATTTTTGCATTAATTAAAACTCAAATTTTCAAGTATTTACTTGGATGTACTGCACCTTTTACTCAAGATCTATTACAGGCAGGGATTTCAATAATTTTCTTTATTAAAAATACCATTTATAGTTTTAGATCTTTTAAAAAAACCCGAAGATAATTTTATGTATCATAAAATACACAATGGGATTTCAATAATTTCTTAAAAATAATTTTGGTAGAAGTTAAACTGAAAATTCATCATTCAGCAAGAAATATAAATTAGAAAAATAATACTTAGAAATTTTAATATTAAATTAAAAATCCGTTGATTATGTTTGATTTCAAAATTGTGTAACTATATTTTATTTTTTATTTTTATTTCCTGCGGAACGGAACAACAGACTTAAAGTTTTGTTTCTGGAAAAACTAATGAAAAGAACATTGAATTCCCTTCAATAGCTCTCAAGAAAAAAGAAGCATTAGTGTTGACTGTTTTACATGTGATTTCGCTTGTCGTACTTCCAAAACATAAAATCAATAAAAGATCAAGATATTTAGTTTGTAAAAGAAGCAAAATTCAGAAGGAAAGAGTTGTCAAAATATCATTTTAAAGTTTTTTGCTAGTGGATTTAATATATTATATATTTACCGGGTGTCCCAAAAATGACTGATGGATTTTAAAATTCAATAACTTGCAAACGGTGACAGCTATTAAAAAATTTTTTGCAGAAAGGCTATGTATAATGTCAGGAGTTTTTTTTACCGCAATTCTTGATTTTAGGTCGAATTTCAAACAACAGATGGCGCTGATAGCGGTTGGCGGCCAGTCGACGTCGAGACTTACTTCATTCAGCTTTGACGCAAAAGAAGGAGATTAAGGCTATGGAGTACGTCTCATTCTACAGTACAGTTTTGCTCTCAGGCCCCGATTCTGGACTCATTCCATATGATTTCAATGGAATGCGTTGTTGCCATGGAAATAACAGATTGTTCGATAGTGGAAAAAGCATTCAGAAGTGGGCATAAATTTCGCAAGCAGTATTTGAGTTTGCAGAAGATTTTCGTCTAGGAAGTTTTATTTTCCCTGATTAAATTACTTTTTTATGGCACGATTTAAAGAATATTGTATGCATCATATTTTAAAACTAGATAAAGAGATTTTTTCAATTTGATAATTTTTGTTATATTCTTAAGCAATTTTAGATCTTTTAAGAAAATTCGTCAGTAGATTTTTATGAATGTTCAAAAAATAATCATGAAAACTGTTGATAGTACATTATTGTGTAAAATAACTACCAAAAACAAATATTATAAGTTGCCTTGTTTAGCCCTTTTCAACAGGATTAGTCTATCGTTGCATTAAAATAGAAAAAAATAAAATTAATGTGAGTTAATTAACATTTATTTTCCAGGATTAAATTACTTTTTATGGCATGATTTAAGGAATATTTTAGGTACCGTATTTTAAAAATACACTGTTAAAAATTTGAAACCTTTGCTGCATCGTCACTCCTCCACTTTTATAGAAAGAGATTACTTCACTGTATTATGGAGCATTCTCATTGTTCAAAATAGAGATATTCTTTAATAGCAGTGGAGTGACGATGCAGCAAAAGTTTCCAATTTTTAACAGTTTAGGTGAAGATATCTTGCTACAATCTTGCTCTCACACTATAAAAATATGCTGCATTTTGTTGTATACGCACACCGCTTGTATAGAAATGGTTACTTGATTGTATTATGAAGCATTGTTATTGGTCGGAAAAGAGATATTATATACAAGCGGCGGAGTGCGTATGAAGCAAAATGCAGCAGATTTTTAACACTGTGGGGCTCGATTCTGAACTCATTCGATATGATTTCAATGGAATGTGTTGTTGTCATGGAAATAACAAATTCTTCTATAGAAAAATACAATATTCAAAATTGAGCATGAATATAACAATCTAAATCGATCTAAAATTTCTTAGAATATAACAAAAATTATCAAATTAAAGAAATCTCTTTATATAGTTTTAAAATATAATGCATAAAATATTCTTTAAATCGTGCCATAAAAAGTAATTTAATATGGGAAAATAAAACTTCCTAAACGAAAATCTTCTGCAAACTCAAATACTGCTTGCGAAATTTATGCCCACTTCTGAACGCTGTATTCCACTATCGAACAATCTTTTATCTCCATGGCAACAACGCATTCCATTGAAATCAAATCGGGGCATGAGAGCAAGACTGTACAGTAGAATGAGACGTACTCCATATCCTTAATCTCCTTCTTTTCCGTCAAAGCTGAATGAAGTAAGTTTCGGCGTCAACTGGCCGCCAACCGCCATCAGCGACATCTGTTGTTTGAAATTCGAACTAAAATCAAGAATTGCGATAAAAAAACTCCTGACATTATACATAGCTCTCCTGCAAAAATTTTTTTAATATCTGTCACCGTTTGCAAGTTATTGAATTTTAAAATCTATCAGTCATTTTTGGGACACCCGGTACAATAACGTGTTTTGAATCTAGTGATAACTTTGATTTTTGATAAAAATATTATTTGATTTTTTTTACAAGTGCGTCTAATAGTTTTTAAAATAAAGAGTTTTGAATATTGCGATAACTTTTGACATTTCAAAGTTAAATGGATCTTTTAACCCCCCTTTGTGACAGGAGTATTTTACAAAATTTTTAATGTTTTATCACCGGCTTTTAAAAACAGAAATTTGTACGTCAAGAAAATGCTTGGATTAGATAAGGCAAATTTTATAGAAAATTTTATGGCGGGTATAAACAAGGATTCTGATCACTTTTTGCGTTACATATACGGGTCGCTCGTCCCCAAGGGGTTAAAGTCCACAATATTCCAAAAAGCTGTACGTAATTATTGTCATACATGAGAAAACTCATGACCAAATCATTTCCTGCGGATAGAGGAAGGTTCACCAGAATCCATTCGTTCAAAACAGAAATTCTCGTGTGCTGCCGGTCGGTTCAATTTCAGGCGAGATAAGACGTGAGAGATAAATAGGTCTTTTCACATGCAGCATTCATATTTTCATATGAATAGCGAAACCTCTTGGAAAATCAAACCCCGTTTGGTCTTGTTTCACGTTTAAAAAAAAGTTATTTACAATTGTATTTTATGTTAAAATATATGTAAAACCGTTAAAAAATGTATTTTTGCGCTATTGCTGTTTGCAGTAAAATACATCAAATAAAGGAAAATAATATTTTGTTTTGTTCCATCGGTTTCTTAAAACTTGAAATTACAAATAAAATAGATTCACAGATGCCGACTAAAAGATCATAAATTTGTAGTGAGCATTTTTGTTGAAGTTACAAAACAAGCTATAAAAATTGCTTATTAAGAGGAAATTAACGTATTCTTTATTTTCCGAATGTAAATCTGTCTCCTATAAAATCGGAAGAGCAAACGAGATATAGATGAGAAACAGAAATAGAACATATGGGAAATTCGCAAGAGAGTTTAGATGATTCAAGTCCTGTAAAAGCCTACGCTACTGATATTACTAAAGAAGATTACAGAAAGATGTGAATTAAAAAGAAAAACAGAGAAGAATAGAATAGAGAAGAAACATACACAGAGAACATTGCCAAAAATGTGAAACGCCTTTAACAGAAATACTGAATTGAAAATTTTAGTTAAATTATACGAAAAAAAAAAAAAAAAAAAAAAAAAATATTAACGACATTGAAGGAAAAAATGCCTTGCATTTAAAATTATAGCACAAAAATAAAGAGAAATCAGCATTATACAATTCAGAAATATAAAAAAGCATGTTTTTTTTATTTTCTTTTAGTTAAAGTTTTTGTACTTGAATTTAAAAAAAAATATATTTATTTATTAGAAAAAAAATTGAGAAGCAAAGTTAATTAAAATATATACATTCATGATTGAAATATTGTTGAATAATCAATTAAAACCCCAAATTATATTTCCTCAAATAAAGAAGACTACACTTGTGTAAAACACAATAATAACTCAAATGAGTTTATTAGCTAAAGATTTAATGAGAATTTAAAACTTGATGTTTACTTTCGAAGTTAAAGGATTTTAATAACTCAAATGAACCAAATAACTCAGAATGAAAAGCTTTCTTAATTTATTTCAAAAAAAAAAAAAAAAATAATTAAAGGTTGAAGTTTTTTTACAGACGAAATTTCATGGAAAAATGCTTTCAAAATAATGAGATCGGTAATTTTTTATATTTAAAGTCGATAAAAGAAATTTAACGCTAGAACCGCGGCGACGGGTCATTTTGACCCATATCATAGGGAGACACATCGATTCGAACCAGAAAACTCTTAATGAAGTAAGCTAAATATATGCTGAGCAAAAATATTTTCAATAAGCAACTTAAATTGTTTTAAATGAAAATTCCGGTGAGAAATATTTTTATAAATCTTTAATGAATTTTCCCGCGGTCCTAGTGTTAATTATTTTGAAAATTATCCTCTTCACAAATGAATATTAGTAAAGCTTAACTCAGTACATCTGAATTATTTCATCTATAACGTCTTCAAAGCAACGACTGTCACTTATTTTCCTTTTTATGAAGCACAGACATCCATAAATCTAGATATCAGATCCAAAATGAGGTTATTTTAGAAAATCATACTCAGAAAAGGAAAGAGGGGTAGGCCACATATAGAAACTATCGATTGAAAGGTTAATATACTAACAAACTGCTGACTGTAATAAAGATAAATGTTTTAGAGTGATAATAATTCCAAACGAGATTCGAAAGGAGAACGGTAAAAATTTTCAAATTTTGTGCGTACCATGTGCAATATCCGACTCATACTAAAACATGACACTTGTTTATTTCCATATTTCATGGGTGTTGACAATTCGAGTGATATTTCAGTTCTGCAAAAATATCCATATTAAATGTCTATAATCTTACGAAATAGTTGAACCTAGTTTTATTAAAACAGACGACGAAACTGGGGTCAAATCTTAAAAGTAAACTTTTCGTCGTTATCCTATTAAAAATACTCAACGATATTAATTTAAAATTATATCTTGGGGTTGAACGTGGAGAAAAAAATCATGCAACAAAAATGCATTTAAAGTTTTAAACAATGTTTCGCTTCTTTTAAATGCTTTTTATAATACCGCAAATAAAAAGTCCTTCCTATAGCTTAAACTTCCGATTCAGTTTAACATTTGCCTTTTCCACCACTTTTCTCTACTGTTTAAATGTCTATTAATTACTTTATGCAATGCTTTTTCTAACATTCGTATCAAAATTTCAGATTAAAATTTTAGCTCTCATAATTTCGGGCGTTTTATGGTCCCGAAAAGGCTGTTAGTAAAAATAAGTCTGTATTCTGGGTCCAGGCAGGCGAGGATCCGGACGTTACTTTTTTATGTAGACTCGGCCAGGCTTGGCCTAATGTATTTTATCATACCGTACCGGGACTGATTTCCTTCTTCCTACGTCTATACATGACGGAATTTTTAGTTCTGGTCTCGACACAATCCGTATTAAAAATGATTGTGCTGGCCTAATCCGTGCATAAAATAAGTAGAATTTGACTCAGTTAAAAAATTTTTACGAAAAACAACTACATTAAATTACCTTAATTTTACAAAAGAAAAAAAAATCATTTTTTTTTATAGAATAGTAGATTTAAAGGGCTAAAAATTAAAATACAATAAAACCAGTGAAAAAAACCTGCCTATGATGAAATCCTGTCTTAAACGAAAAGTGTGCTGATCCATGCAACATAAATATAGTTATACCTGGGAGAAAAATATATTACATTTATACCTCCTAAGAAGGAAAGCCTATAGCGTATTTTTTTCTTTCTATAGTGATTCCGTCTTAAAAGCTTTTACTGTATAGCGTTTTTTACAGTCTCCTACACATGTGATATGGATTAATGGTTTTAAAAATAAGTGAAACACACACACACACATTTACATGTAAAGAGAGATCCATTGAATAAATAAATATTTCACAACCTGTGTCGGTTCTTTAATAATGAAAAATATAAATTTGAGCAAAAAGCTATAATAAGTTATTATTATTATTTTTAACACAATCTAACTGATTGGTAAAGTTATCATACGAATTGAATTAATTAGCTATATTGCTTATTATAGCTAATTGAATCAATTAGCTATAATAAAGTTTTTTGGTCAGAATTTCAGATTCTTATGTATTTTTTAATATTGCATCCAAAAATGACCATTTTTTTTTTTTAAACCTTCACGTGAGGATTTTTGGCAATTCGTGAATTTTGAAGTAAAAACTAAAAAAAAAATAAACGGCGCGATAAAAAATAAAGTTCGAGTATTACTCTCGCTTAGAGGGTTCCTTACAATAAAAATATGAAATATTAACGGTATTATTTAAAAAAAATCATTGGTAAATTAATAAGACTTTGTAAAATACTATACAACGCAGAGTTGGGTACAGCTGTATATTCCAGATAAATATGAATGGGTACACTATAAAAGTTCAAAGAAATATTAAGCCCAAATATTATCAAACATCGCTATTCTGTATAACTCTTTATTTATTCTTATTCTAATCTGTTGTTTTATGAGGTTAATTCGGTAGTGACAATAAAAGTAGTGTATAATTAAACTTTATTCGGCATTTTATAAAAATAAATTCAATGTAGTAAAAATCTTTTCTTTTTACAGCGTAGCTAGAACAAAACCTTTGTTAATAGTTTAAACTTGCGTGCAAAGCGTGCTTTGAAAGGAGGTCGCAAACTCTCAACGCTATCTTGGTTCGAGCCCCGTTTTCCGGATAAATTTTTAATTAACTTTTAGAGACGGGGGGGGGGGGAGGGGGCGTACTGAGATATTTAGTCAATGCAAGCTAGCCGCGAATCCTATAGTATTTGTGTGATTAATTTTAATTAAACTAGTTTGTTTTTTTATATTTATTGCTAAAGAGGTTTATTGCTTATCAAAAAACATAGCTATCGCAGGTTCGTATAATCAAATCTAAAACATTTTCTTAAACTTGTTTGTGACAATGTATCCTAACTTTTTGTGTTATCCAATAAAATATCTATATAAATGGCAAGTAACGAAAGTCATAATACACTCATGTGTAAGATAAAAAAAATGATGAACTCTTTACAGTGTTGCCATGAAATTTGGCACAGAGGTACATTGGAATGGGAGAAAGAATATAACAACATAACAATATGGAAAAAATTTTAATTGTGACTTAAAAAGACAGGGTAAATAAAAAAGTGTTAAATCACGAATCAGAGATAAAGTATTTATCTCAGGAAAAGTTTATATAATATGGAATGTGACCACCGTGCACTGCTATACAAATCTCACAACGAGCGCTCACACTGCACTGTTAACGCGTTCGCTGCCGCTCACGCGAAAGCGCGTGATATGGCGCCAACATTAAGGGGCCAATCACGCTCCAGCGCGGTATGTGGGGTCCGATAGTCAGTCACGCGCTGGCGCGAGAAAATCTTTCACTGATTCTTTGTTATAAAAAGTAAATCGGCTTCTGGGAAAAATCCACTTCTACAGTGCGGCATTATCTAGCATCACATCTTTACGTAAAGGGCAGCGAACGTGTTAAAAAACTTCGTGAATTCACAGTAAAAATATTGGCAGCAAAGTTGCCAGAATTTTTCAGTTCCGTTAGTAGATTTTCCGTTTTGTGAAATAAAAGAAGGAAAAACTCCAATTGAAGAAGCGGAAACTTTCCATTATAAAATTGATGTTACAATTTTCTGGTGGTGATATCTACAGAATAGATTAGAAGCACCTGTATTTATTGACCGAGGAAAAAGATAACGTCGTCGGGGTGATTTGAACCGACGACCTTTCTGTGGGAATCCGTTGCTCAAGCTATTACGCCATATGGTTTTCAAATGCACTTGATTCTGAAGTCACATAGTGGATTCTAGGATGTTTATTTTTTATAAGGTAGATTGCATTTTTATCGATGCTTTCTTTGAAGTTTTAATTAATAAAGCTTATTTATTGTAATGATTTTCTTTTAGTCAAAGAATAATTATAATATGGTTTGATGAAATATTTTATATCAGTACAGTATCAACTCTGTAGCATGATACATATCTTAGAAAAGCGTCAATATTCTTTCATTGCGTTTTTTCATTTCTGTGTAACAATATATCAACTTTGTAAACAAATTTGAAACAGATAACGGAGTATTTCTGTTGCTTCCTCCCATCTTTGTCCGTTTCGCTATTTCCAGCAAATATGAGGAAAATTTCTGACTTTTAACGGATAATGACCTTTTATCGTAAATCGGAACATTTACTGTGAAAGTCAGAAAAAATATATCCGTCAATTTCAGATTTTTTAATAGCTTGTTTATCAGAGTGTCAATAGATATTTGTAGCCACAAGAAAAAAAAAAAAAAAAAAAAAAAAAAAAAAAAAAATCCATTTTTCCAAAAGCGTAGTTTTTATTTCCTGGCAGTTATGGGTACGGGTTACGGTATGAATTAGATTTTACTAGCTCCTCCCTCAAACAGGTTTAATAGGACTGAGGTCTGGAGATCTCGATGGAGATCTCGAATATATTTGATTGTAACATTAATATGTATACTTAAACTTAAATATACTTTATAACAGCTCCATGTTTTATCAGAAATCATTCATTCATGATTTTTCTAAACAGCACAAATTTTACTTGCAATTTTTTCAGTTGTTATGGGAAAATGGCAACAAAAAGATACAATAATGTACTGTTGTTCAACTGTTTTTTCCGTTACTTTACGCAGACATGGAGTACTTCAGTTGCCAACTTTAAAGAAATAGTGCTAAAACTACATTTTTTTGTAAACCTCAAAAATAAATTGCGATCAGTTTTCAAACTAATTGCATTTAAAAGAACTTTTTTCACATATATGGTGGCATAAAAATTTAAAATGTGCGATGCCTAGAAGTTAAAAAATTGCAAAAGATAGTGTCCGTATTTAACCATACAATCATACATGTGCTTTATATTATGGCTGACTTAAACAATCTAACTTTTTTATAGAGAGAGCGATGACACTTTAATTGCTAGCCGAAAGAAATAGCATATCAGAGGTTAAAATAAAACATATTTTAAGACAGCATTATTTTAATTAATCTAATTAATAACAGTTAACTCAATCGCAATACTTGTACGATTTCTTTCAAAGAGCTTTCATTCAAACCGTAGATGTTCCTAAAATTAGTCCTAATAGTTTAAGCACTTTCCTGGTTTGTACTGGTACCGTTATTTTTCATGAGAAGTACTAGCATTCCTTTAAGGAAAAATAAACATACAGTCGAAAATCGTTATCCCAACACTCTCAGGACCAGAATAAATGTGTCTCATAAGCGGAATGTTGGGGTAACCGGAGTTAGAGAAAAGTATGTTTATAAAAAACTGTATTTTTCATTAATTTAAGACAATTTTATATTCTCAACTCTTCTTACATTTTTACCTATAAAACATTACTATTATTAAACAAAATAAATACAAAAATGAAATGTAAAAAATAAAAATCAGATTTTTGATTACTTACTATTTTATTGTTACATGAAATATTGATGAATAATGGTTTGCATACCCGTAGATGTGCTTCCTACTATTTTATTTCTATATTATACAATGAATTTTGAACAATATTTGTGGTTTCAGAAATGGATGTTAGAGAATTTCTGACCGTTTCAATGCAATGCAATGCTTCGGTTGTAGTTTAAGCTTGTTTTGTTATAGCTCTAATATCACCTTCGATCCCCAAGTCTGAAGAAATTTCTGCCTTTTCCTCTTTTACACTTTCAGAAATCATTGCATCTGGTGATGTGGTGACATCCTTATCAAAATCGATGAACATCACCCGCTATAACTACTTCAGGATATAAACACTCTTTAAAGTGTATTTCGATTCAAACTGCTATTTTCCGATTTGTTTTTAAATTCATTTTTGCTCTCATATGCATCAAACTGACAAATTGTCTTATTTAGAAAGTACACAAGGTGCCGTGATTGTCGATTCTTTGATAAAGACAGAAAACATTGCAAAAAAAAGCAATCAAAAAAGCATTTTAAACCAATTTTTTCGAAGTGGGAGATCTGGGAAAGAAAAAAAAAAGGTCATACTGAGAAGATAATCGTTTATAAATCAAATTCTAATGAATTGAGCAAAAAATGACGTTACACGGCACATTATACTTTCTCTTGAAAAATCCCCTCAACAAGTTTCATTTTTCTACTTTTAAAAATATGTCTGAAATTGTATCAGAAAATTCCGAGCTATTGAAGATGGAAAAACGTTTTTTCGAATACACCTTTAACCCTTTGTTGCATGCTGTCCACTACAGTGGACAAAAATTCATTCCCAAATGCTAATTAATTTAATTCCCAAATGCCACATTGGCACCGGAATTTTGGTTAAAAAAATTCGGTTTATTAAATTTCTGCAAAATAGCTTTTTCTTGTTTACAAATAAAGCTGTTTTCAAATTCTGGTGTCAGCCATCAATTTCAACACTTAAGCAATGAATTTTCTCTGCTTCGCAAAGTGTTAAGGTATGCAACAAAGGGTTAAACAATTTTGGAAAAAGGGATGTATTCTTCAGCACCGTCTATACACTAGAGATCTGATAAACTTGAATTAAACCAGCATGCTTGAAACAGTTATAAACTGTATAAGTCTTTCTAGCCACTTTGCTGTAAAAAAGTATAAAACATTAGATAGAAAGTATGGAAATGAAATGTTTAACATACTCTAAAGAAGTAGTATTGCACTATCAGTGTGAAACACAGTGGTTGAGTAATCATGGTTTAGAGGTTAGAGAACGCTCATGAAGAAACTTCTCCTTCACTTATTTTGTCATTGATATAGTGTGTAGGCATTTTTATTTAGATAAACGATTGACATAAAGTTTGTCCTTTATGTCAGTGGGTATTTTAGACATTTTTGCAAAACGTTTGGCTAAGACATTTCTTACCACTTTATTTACGCGTTTGTAAGATGGATTATAAAAAAGGACAATTTTTCTAATCTGTCGGGATATCCGGAGTTGAAAATCCTTCAACGATGTAAAATCCGGAATTTATTTACATTGAAATCGTATACAGAAAATAGGGACTTTGAAAAACTCACATGATAAGCGGAGTGACGCTAAAACCGGGGGTCGGGGTAGCAAGGTCTTTCTTTAGTTCAAAAGCGCAAAATTTCTTCATATTTAATCAGAAAATTTCTATAAGAAAATACTGGTGCCGAATAATTTCCTGGTCAAAAAATTCCAGGACCTGTACAATCACTGACTTTGTATACGACCCCTTGAAGTTTGGCCGAACTCATTTGTGTTCAGAGAAGTGGTAAAAGTCATTCATGTGACAACATTGCTCTGTGTGGTCGGGCATTATGCTGTTCAAAAATGCCTGCTAGAAACTCTGCCATGACTGCGTACAGATATTGCTCAAGGATCTCCTGAACGTACCGCTGGGCTGTAACGTGCAGTGGATTAATATCAGAGATGACCAGCATCTCAGGTCAACTCTGCGTCTCAGGTAAACTTGAGAATCATGAGTTCCATGGTACGTTATTCATCATATTTCAAAAATGAGAAAAGTAAATATTTCAACCATTATGTTCCGTCTTTCAGTTTTAAATTATAAATCCTCTTACTTGAAAAGAAGTAATTACAAAAGTATACATTTGTTTCTGAAAAAAATGTAAATGAAATCTTATGTATTTATTTTCTCTCTTTTTATTTTTATAATTTTTCTGTGTAACTAATTAAATTTTCAGGTATAACGATATGATTCTTAACAAAAAATCAAATTAATTTAATTAAAAGAATGATTATTATCTACTGCCTAAAAAATATTAAACATAACTTCATATGAAAAATAATTTAGTTTAATAACTAATTCCATTATTTTGTATTATTGTATCATCATATGAAAATTTTTATAATGTTTAATAAATGTTTCAAAATATTAAAGTAAGGAAATATTTTTAAATTTTTCAAACGAAATTGAAATTAATCATTGTGCTTGCAATGAAAAAAATATTTTAATAAAGTTAACAAACAATAATGAAGATTAAATAATATCATGTTTTCTCAAGCATTGAGGCGCATTATTTTATTTTTAATAATGCATGAAAGGAAAATCAAAGAAATTGCAGTGTTCTTTTAACAACGGAATTTTATGTGTAAGATCTTTAGCATTTTAGGTTCTACTGTTCTCAAACATTTTTTTTCGTGTGGAATCTTCCTTTGTTCATCTTCCGTTGGTTAGATTGTTTCCCCTTTAGAAACATGGCAGCAAAACAAAGCAATGAAATAAATCCTCTTAACTATTTCTTCTTTTTATTATTTAAAAAAATCAAACAGAATAACTTTGTGAAAATTTTTTCTTTTATTTATTTGGCTTTTGATGCTGTCAATTTTTATTTTTTTTAAAAATTAGATTTCAATTATTAGTCAAAACTTTGAGGAAATAAGTTATTTACAATTAAAAAAAATATCTTTAAATATAAAAATCGGAAATTTAAAACAAAATATTATTATTACAATGCTAATTAGCGAATTTTCTGCCATAAAAGTTTATTTATCGTAATATAATAACTTGAAAAAAAAAAAAAAAGAAACCATAAAGAATAGTCATAAAGAAACCAATTGAGTATATTTTAAAGAATCATATATTGTCATATTTTAAAGAATCAATCATATTATGTACACCGTGCTGTTTGGCTATCTAGAGATAAAATTATGGTTTTTTAAAAACCAGATTTATGAACTTTTTTTTTACCAATATTTTTTTTAATGCAAATTATTTTTAAATTAATTGCGTTTATCTCAAGAACACGGTAGAAGCATAATTCATTTAGAAAAATTTCTTTTGAACAGCGATAAAAAAATATTATTTAGAACTTTTCTTAAATCTGGTTAAGTAACAGAATTTTAATCTCTGTGCTGACCTATAAAATGCTTTTCATTACGATTAGGGACAATTATAAAAAAAATATGATTAAATAACTGGTAATAATTTGCAGCAAACTGTCTAGCCATACAACAGTTTTTACATCCGCATTTTGTATCCGCATTGGTTCGATTAAATATAAATTATAATTATGTAATGGTTTCTTAAATAAAAGGTTGAGTAACTGGGAAGTTTGACACTAACATTTAAACAGTGTGGATCTTTTGATGCAGAAATTAATTATAAAAATGCCGTTTTCTTATGTGAAAATTTTTGCAGTGTAGATAGTTACTGTGGCACTATAAACATTTAACCCTTTGTTGCATACTGTCCACTACAGTGGACAAAAATTCATTCCCAAATGCTAATTAATTTAATTCCTAAATGCCACATTGGCGCCGGAATTTTGGTTAAAAAAATCGGTTTATTAAATTCCTGCAAAATAGCTTTTTCTTGTTTACAAATAAAGCTTTCATTTCATCAGTTTTGAAATCATTTAACATTGGGATTTCTTTTAAACCACTAAATAAATTAAGTTCTTTCGTGAATAGCCACAAGTTTAAATATGAAAAAGAAAAGTTGTGCGGCGTTGTATACAAGATTCCATGTAATGATTGCAATAGTGTTTACATAGGTGAAACCGGCAGATCCCTGGAAATACGGCTTAAAGAACATATCAGTGCTTTTAAAAAAGGTAGATTGAATTCCAGATTAGTACAACATGCACTTGACAAGGACCACACTTCATCTTTCACTGATTGTTCTATTTTGAAAAGTAACTGCATTGACTATCACTACAGAATTTTTATGGAGGCGTGGTTTACTAAATTACATCACTTAACCTTGAACGAATCAAGTCCTGTTCCGAATGAATATTTTGTTTTCTTAAATCATTAACTTCAACTTCAACTTTGACTGAGTCCGGTATATGCACATTGTTTTTGTTGTGAGTTGATATGAATACTGATGAGGCTATGCGGTGCATAGCGAAATGTTTGTTCTCATTTTAATTGTTTGTGTATATTTTTTAATAATTGTATTAAAGTCTGTCAAGTGTTTCCTAATTGAATATTTTAAATTCAGACGTTAAAATGTATGTATATCTTAGTTACAAATAAAGCTGTTTTCAAATTCCGGTGTCAGCCATCAATTTCAACACTTAAGCAATAAATTTTCTCTGCGTCGCAAAGTGTTAAGCTATGCAACAAAGGGTTAAATCTGTGGGAAAATTGTATAATTTTATTTAAAAATATAAAATTTAGTACACTCGTTGCCATAAAAATTTGCGCACCAAGAAAAAAGCGTCCAAATGAAACGAAATTTTAGTTGCGTAAGTACTACTGTGATATAAGTAAGTGATTAGAAAACCAAAGAAAAAGGATCATTTATTGCAGAAAAAGTACAAATGAACGGAAATTTTAGTACTCTGTTGGACCCCCTCTAACGCGAATGCACAATGCGACACGAGCAGGCATTGAGGCATACAAGTTCCGTATCATGTCCTAAGACATCTCGTTCCACAGTTGCTGTAAACGCACCTCGATTTCAACCAAACTCGTAGGGTGTCCAATTTGGAGTTCTAAATGATTCTAGATACGCTCGATTGGTGACAAATCTGAGGACCGTGTAGGCCAGGGTAGGGTATTAACATGGTGAAGGCAAGCTTGTGACATCCTTGCTGTGTGTGCCCGAGCATTGTGTTACTAAAAAAAGGCTCCTAGGAGGAGCCTGAGTGGCAATACATGTGGCTGAAGGATGGTCTGTACGTACCGCTGAGCTGCCATTTTGCCACGGATCAATATTAGGGGTGACCGTGTATCGTAAGCACTGACATCCCATACCATCACACCAGCTGTAGGAGTGATGTGTCGCTGTAAAAATAAGGCAGGATTCAGGCGTTCACCACGGGGCCACCACACACGAACATGATTGTCATCGCTGCTCAAATTGAATCTAGACTCGTCGCTGAAAACGACTGGTTCCATTCCGTTGCAGTCCAATCCCGTCGTGCGCAACACCACTCCAAATGGAGGCGTCGGCGGCTGGGTATCGTTGACAGCTCACGTAATGGGCGCTGCGATACCAGATTTCCTTCAGCCAAGTGCCTTGCGATGGTTCGGGAAGACACAAGGGTGCGTAGTGAAGGTGCTGCCTGAGTCTCGATAGCGGTTAATGAGGCAGTAGGCTCTACGCGTGTGTTTCATATGACCTGACGGTCTTCTCGACGACTAGTCTGTCGAGGGCGTTCCAAGCCTGGTCGCCGTGTAAATGACGTCTCTTCAGTTCACTGGTCACAATACCTCCTCACAGTAAAATCAGAACGGCCCACTTGACGAGTTACTTGCCGTGCTGATCACCCAGTTTCCATAATCCCCATGATTCTTCCCCTCTCCAGCTCTAACAGCTGCTGATACTGTGATGGTTGCGTAATTGCATGTCTATCGCAGCATTTCCTTTGTAAAATAAAAGGTACACTCAGGCAAGTTCTGCTTACCAGTTTTATACTCCAAGGAGGACGAAGTTCAACGCCTTCTAGTGGCATTACGCAATGCGGAATCACGCTGCATTTCTAATTATTTGCAAATCTGCCTGATATGTACCTTCATGCCAAGTTTCGTTACGATCCCACAATTACTTCTTAGTGCGCAAATTTTTATGGCAATGAATGTATATTTAGGAATTAAAGTTGCAATTAAAGCTATAAAATACTCCTAATATGCAGTATTTATCAATGATTCTATCGTAGTGTATAATTCAAACTCTAAGGTTATCTTAAAAGAAGAAACGGATGCACTTATACACAATGATTTCCTTTGCAGAGGTGCTTCTAAATCAGGGTTACCATTAATCGATTGATTATTCGATTAAATGTTCAAGCATCCTGAAATTTAATCCAGATTCAATCTATTATGATTGAAATTGAAATTGTAATTGCATTTCCAAAAATTTTTTATGGTTTATTCAATCTGGAATAATTCAAACTGTATTAATTTAATCGCGATTAATTTTTATTAATTACATAGATGCAAATTAAATATGGTCGCCATTTGACTTTCTTGAATTAGCTTTCAGTGCCACGAGATTGTTATTGAGAGTCACTGTGTCATTTTCCTTATTGATATTATACAGAATCACACAGATTTATTCAGGTATACCGAGATAAAAAAAAAAAAATATTTAGGTAGAATAGGAAAAGTTAATACCTTTTTTTTTTTTTTTTTTTTTTTTTTTTTTTTTTTTTAATAAAACTGATATCACTTTTGTAACTATTTTAGGAAAATGGAAACAATAGTATCAATTATTAAATAGAAATAACGTTAGTTCATCTGTAAAGGTAATTTCTGGAATTAGCGAACCGATTTCGACAATAATTGCGGCCAATCGAAGGTGACAGTCCCTGCTCCAGTAGAGGCTATATTTTAGTCAGCGCACAAGGGGAAAATATTATTTAATTGCTGTTTTTCTGACACTGAATGGGTCAGAAAGTTAAATTTTGGCAATGCAGTTACTTTATAAGAAATAAAAGCTCTGAAGTTTCTAAAATGTTTCAAAATTAAAAGGATCAAATGAGCAAAATGTAAAAAAATTGTAATTTCAAAATTGTAATTTCTATGGAATTTTTAAGTATGTAAACATGAAATTTAACATGGTTACTACTTTTAAGACGCAAATGCATGTACAGAACAGTTTAAAAAAAATTAAAAGTTAGCCTCAGAAAAAAAGTTCTAAATTGCGATTTTTGTGATATTGAAACGTTTAGAAACTTGAAATTAGGCAAAGTCGGTTACGCTTGAGATGCAAATGCTCGCTAAGAGTGGTTTATATAAAAAATTCGATAACTCTTTTATATATGTTGTTGAGATTTACTATGCCATGTTCGGTATCGAAAATAAAGTATGTAGCGTTCATAATTTATCTACGGAGTAACTAGCTAGTATTCCATTACATCATAGTTTATGAAAAATGTCGTAATTATACAAATACGTAGCACACATAGTTTTCATAGGGTCCGTCTGTCTGCCTAAACTTTTGTCAGCATGTAACAGCGCTAAAATTACCTAGCCGAATGATATGAAAATTAATACAGATAATCTTTGTCCAGTCATTTTACATTTTATGAAAATAGAGTCAAAACTTAAAAATATATTAATTATAGTTTTCTTCATTCTATTAAATCTGGTCATAAGTATTTAATTCAATGATATTCCATGATAGGTAATGATTGTAGGTTACCTTGGTGATGGCGTTCTGTTTGAGATAGTCATATTATTTCGGCACTGCTGAATATATATATATATATATATATATATATATATATATATATATATATATATATATATATATATATATATATATATATATATATATCACAAAAATCACGATTATTTGTTAATTGTTTAATGGCAACATCCAAATGAAACACATCTTATGGTTACTGTGCAAAAGTCCTTTGGTAAGATTTAGGCTGTGGTAAATTGGATTTATTTATGTTTTGTTCCTTCGCTGCAATTATAGAGCTTCAAAATATCATTATTTTAATTTTTTCTGCTCTTTTTACTTAAAAAAATAAATAAAATTCATGAATTTTAAACTTTTTAGTTTCAAAAAGTTTCGTATTACACTGTAAAAAAAAATTCAAGAGGTTACTAAAAATTTCTTAGTAAATTTGTATTCCACAGAATTTTTTAGTAACCATTACAAACTTTTTTTTTGCAAGTGAAACAAGCATTTCTTTTGTAAACTGAACAAAAGAATTTTTTTCATAACTAACTCAAAAATTTTTAGTATGAGCCACCAAGCAAATTTTAGTAATAGCTCCAAAATTATTTTTAATAACCATTACTTGCGCCCGAAAGGTAGGAGCTGCCTTCGAACTGCATTCAGACTTCTGAAGCGGAAGATTTTCGGCAAAACCGCAATAGATGGCAGCACCAAACATTCCTACCCGCTCCGACAGGATTTTCACAATCCCTTTATTAACGGGACACTACATACATTCGGGGCGCATTTGGCGGTGGCAAGTTTCGAACCCGGGACCTTTGAGCCTGGAGTCCATTACTATAACCACTATGCTATCAAGGCCACACCAACTAAGTTTTAGTAAGAGCTATTAACTCTATTCGTTACTAACTTTTTTCTAGTAATTCTTACAGATTTTTTTGTAACCGACTAAGATTACTAAAAATTTTTTAGTAATTACAAGGATCACTAAAGTTTTTTTAGTAGATTGACCCCTTTTTTTTACAGTGTATGAATGAAATGAGTGAAAGGAATATATTATTATATTTTAAATAATTAATGAAATACGAAAAAATTGCCACGGGTACAATATTTGGCGATCTGTGCTGGGCTAGCATAATGATTTCTTGAATTATCAGCACAGATGTCATATATGCACCACATTGGAGAGTTATTTTTCTGACGTGACTTTAGCAAAAACTTAGTTTTCAAATACCGGTTACATACATATTTTTAAACTAACTTCTATTATTTTAAAAAGGAAATAATAATTAAAAAAAGTTTAGTTAATAAATATAGAATCAAACAATTTATATCATTTTAAAAAAGAAAATAAAAGCAAACAAACAGTTTATTAATGAATAAATAACAACAGTCGGATTACCATGTGAGGCACATATAATTCTCATTTTGTTTCAATCACGCCAATATGGTGCATATATGATATTTGTGTCGATTTCTCTAGCAGAATCTTCTAATTTGGCAAAAAATCGAGCAATTAAAATAACTTATGAATAAAAGCAATATGATATAACGCTTAGTATACATCTAAAGGAAGACCAAACTGGTCGCCACGGGCGGCTAGTATATATATAATCGCAATAAATTTTGTATTCGTGCATTTTTACATAAAGGTTCAATAGCTGTTCCATCAAGATATGAAAATTTATAAAAAATCGTTATAGAACGATTATGTATTATTTGCCACTTTTGATGTGCAATTTACGACTTGTTTCTACTGACATAATATTAAAAAGATTATCAGGGAAAAAAGAAGCAGATTCAATGATTTTAAACGTTTATTTACAACAATGAAAAAAGTAGTAAAGAAAGAAGAAAACGAAAAAAGAAAAATATATGAGAAATAAGGCGCACCTTTTTTTTTCTATTTAACTCTTATATTTTAATAAAATTAGCTTAAGATAAATAATGACATTCATATAGTAGCTGGAGAATAATTAAAAGTGTGAGCTTCGGATCACATATTGGTGATATTGCAGCTTTTTTAGCGAACGTTTGCACCCTGTAAAATCAGCAATAAAATGTACCTGTTTTTAATGATAGGAAAACGAAAAAAGAATAAAACTGTAGATTTGCGGTAAAATCTAATGACTCTCACTTCCATTCTAAAAAAAAAAAAAAAAAAATGTAACGAGTTATAACTAAAATATTTCAATACTATTCATGCATTTGAAAATGCTTTTTTCATGAAAATAATGCAATAAATAAATAAATAAATAAATAAATAAATAAATAATAAATAAATAAATAAATAAATAAAAATAAAAATAAAAATATATATAAACTGAAAGGAGATTAATTACGATTTTAATCTTAGGACTTTATTTTTTTTTATCCAGACATGAATAGTGAATCAGTTTCAGAAAAATACTGTCAATTGCAAAAAAGTCAAAATCAAAAATGCGCTAAAACAATAAATCCACGAAGCCGGTATTCAAATCAGATGTGAAATCAGGGATGCAAGAGCTGTGCCACAAATGATCGATTGTTACCACTAAATTAAAAAAATATATTTCTCGCTTTATTTAATAAAAAGATTTCTGAGATTTAATAAAGCGAAGAATACCATTAACTTTAACTGTTAATGTCAACCATTTGTGGTACAGCGCTTGCATCCCTGAATGCATTGTAGATTCCATTTTAAAGTATTTTAATTAATTACAGAATAATATAAAATTAAAAAAAATATTATACTATTTAAACATGTGAAAAATTAATTTTGCATAATAAAAAAATATATAAATAAAAAATAAAATTAGATTAATTTGGATTTTAAATATAATTTTTTCAACGACAAATGCTCAATCAATTTCATTAAAAAGATGTTAATTGAAAAGCAAAAATATTTCATGCCGATCGCTTTGAACGCGGGATACACAAATAAAAGCAAGGCTCTAATAAAAAATATTTTCATTAATTACGAAATAATAGACAATAAAAAAATATGTGTTAACATTTTATCAAAACTTGTAAAAATGAATTTTTTATCAAAAGGAGAAAAAATATATATTCAATGCATAAAACTATAAATTGAAAGTCGATCATTTAAGATTTTAAATATGAAACTTTAGTATTTTTTCAATCTTAAATATTGAATCTATTTCAGGAAAACATTTTTGTAAAAATACAGGATTCTGCTTAAAAAATTGTAATTAATTGCTGAATAATAGAAAATAATAAATAATATTAAAGTATCTCCAAAACGTATATACACTTAATTTTCATTATAAGGTGGCATTAGAATATAAACTGAAATTTAACCCCTTGACGGTTAAAGCACTTCTATTCATAAAATACTAAAATGATTGAATGACACCGGAATTTAAAAACAAATTTATTTCATAATATATAAATGTTTTGTTTTACGATCTTTGTAAAATTAAAATTTTCATTTAAAAATTCCGGTGTCAGTATGGTATTTCGCAATTCAAATTAAGTGGTATTCTGGGCGCGTATACGCGCTTATAACCACGAAAGGGTTAAGAACTTGTGTGTGTGTGGATTTTGAATATGAAAATTTATTTTCTCTTTTAAACTTCAACCATATAAGTGCTTCAGTTACAAAGATATATACATTCGAATCTCATAAGCTTTGAATTTAACTGTCAGAAAAATAAACAAATAAAAAGAAAAAAATTGATTATAAATTTTTATTTAAATCGAAAATATCTTAAATCATTCTTTTCTTAAATTGTTATTTACTGAAATAATATTTTCATCCGAAAGCATGGATGATTCTGATGTTTGCTTAAATTGGTTCCTGCAAAATCCATTTAACATTAGATTGTTATGAGGCAGATACATCATTGTAGATTGCTTTAAAGCAATTTAAGAACATTGGTTAAATAGAATTTCAAATGTTAAATTAAATCAAAGTAAGATCAATCGTTAAATAGGATATCCGATGATATTTTTATATCAGTTTAAGACTTAAAATGATTTAAGGCCTAGGCCTACACTTTAGAAAGAAATGAGTTCAGTAAGTGACTGTACAATACACTAAAATTATATTATCGTAGCTTGTCAAAAATAATGAATTTAATATACATGTAAGTATCGCAGGCTCATTGCAACAAACAGCCTCAGATTTTTTCCACGAGCCTTGCCCTGTGATGGGAATAATCTCAATATGAAGAAAGAAATACTTCAACAGATTTTACGCTGAGAATTAAATTTTAAATGTAAGTGTAAAAGGGTAGTTGTGTATCGGCTTTCGGAGAGAGTCTTCTAGCCGTAGAAACCGTAAGATGTAATATTCTAAACTCGGCAAGCAAGCCACGATAATTCTAACCTTTCCATCCATTGTATATAGTTATGTGTTTAACTGATATAATAGCCAAAGTCGATCTTAAGATTAATCAATATCTATTATGCTTCTTCAATATACCCAAATTACTATCTCCGTACTTCACACACATTCTGAAAATCAGTCGTTTTATAAAAAATAAATACATACATATATATATATACATATATATATATGAGTTATATATGAGTTATATGGTATATATGTCTATGAGTTAGATTGAAACTAAGTTCAATCTATCAATCTTTAGTCATGATTAAAAAAATAACCGTTAGTTTTCAATCATCAATCGAATTAAAATTTTGCAGAACCGTGTTTTAAACCCCTCTCATATATATATATATATTGGATGTGACATTTTAAGTGAGAAACTCGAAATATCTTCACCGGTTCCCCCTTTTTTAAACAGAGTCGTGGCAAGCGAGGAAAAAAATAAATAAATGTAGAAGATTCATTAAATTACACATTGGCTGCTGCAACTTAGTTTATTAAACTGTAGTCATATAGAGCGGGAAATGCTTCATTTGCAAGCCGTCTTGAACCGAATCATCGAAAAGAAAAAAAAAAAAAAAAAAAAAAGAATATTCCACCATATTCCACTTCCGCAAGTCGTCTTAAAGAACTCATCGAAGAAAAAGGAAAGAAACATATCATCATCTCTCGGTTTTCTTCTTAAATCTAAAAACAAACTTTTAGAAAATTCTCTAATCTCTAACCATGATTTTCACATGTAAACAGAATTCATGTCCATCGTCGAGATTAAACATATCATTCTCGAATCTTTCAGACGATAATTTTAATTTAAAAAGATTATTATTTAACTAATTTATAATCGAGCACTGACTTCGATATCTTGCAGACAATATTTTGAAAAAAAAAATGAATTTATTGATACGCACAAAAAACAAACGTTGAAGGGGGGGGGGATAAAAAAATAAATAAAAATAATGATATTTTTTTGAAAGGTATGGTTTTGGAATAAATTTAATAAGACCTTCTTAAAAAGTGAAAAAATGTGTTTTATTTGGAATATTAAGAAATAAAGTTTAATTAAGAATATTTTAAATTTAGAGCCATCTTTTTAAATTTACGCATATTGGAATAAATGTTTTGGAATAAATTTAATAAGACCTTCTTAAAAAGGGTTGATAAAGAGAGTGAAAAAATGAGTTTTATTTGGAATATTAAGAAATAAAGTTTAATTAAGAATATTTTTAATTTAGAGCCATCTTTTTAAATTTACGCATATTGGAATAAATGTTTTTTAAGGCGAATCAAGAATTTATATCGTTTATATAAAGATCAATAGATTAGATCTAGAAACAAGATTTTAATTTAATTAGTTGAACTAAGAACGGAATATTGTTAAAAGGAAATTAATATAGTATAAAGGTTAATTTTGGCGAAAAAAATTTAAATTTGTATATATATATATATGCTTGTACATATATATATATATATATATATATATATATATATATATATATATATGTACATTTTTAAATGTAACTTATTAATTTACATATTATAAATTAATTTTTTTAATTTTATTTTTCTATTTAATAAAATAATTTAACTGTAACTTTATTTATATTTGAAGAGTTTAATTTCTGGAATTATTTAAGTTAAGAAACATTTTACATCTTGATTAATTTTCACATCACATTGAAAAGCGAAAATTTTATGACCACCAGTATCCGTTGTTTTTTGGGAAGAGTTTCGTGAAATAAAGTACATGTGACAATCATGTAAGTGTTATGTTGATTATTTTAGCCTTCTAAATAAATATTTAAGCAAAAGGAAAAAATAGGTTATAGGTATAATTATTTTGGCCTTCCAAATAAATATTTAAACAAAAGAAAAAAATAGGTTGCTTTATTTAAATAATTTTTGTTATTTACTTTTAGGATATCTCTATATTTTTTGTCAAGCAATAGTTACAAATTACCCCATATTACATCTATTATACATTTATAGTGTTTAATAATATTTTGAGGAAGTTTTGTTTATATTGGTTTGGTGCACGCCCATGTAAAGACTTTAAAAACTTTGCAATTTCTCGGGAATTTATAACTTAATAGAGTCTAGGTTGATAATTGCATAATTTGAGGCTCTAATATAACAATAATAAATATAGACCAATGCACTCATTGAAAAAAATTTGGGAAGTGCGATTCTTTACCTCCATCAACAAATAAATAAAATAAAAATGTTAAAAATGATATAAATGGTTAAATTTTCATTTTCTGAATTTTACTTCTTTTATAAATTAAAAGGAAAGTTATTGCACTTTTATTTATTTATTTGTTTTACCGTTGCTTTTAGAGCACAGAGGAGGCGTATAAACATTAAATATTCATTTCAAATTTCAAATTTCCATTTTTAAATTTACAAATCTTCTTAAGATTTCTTTCGAAGTTAATTAAAACAAATGAAATAGGATTTTAATGAATTATATGCATAAATCATTTCATTTCTCATTGAGTAATATTTAATGATTGGTGTTTCTGTTTGTTAAAATTGGTATGAAAACGCAAAGAACATTTTGCGAAACTTAATTGCTGAAAGTTGAAATGAAATTTAAATATTAATTTTACCATTCATTTTTTAAAAAATATTTTTATCGGATGAAATATAATTTTCAATGAATACGAAGTAGCTGGTTTTAAAACAGCATTTTTGGCTACTTTCATTACACACTTAACTACTGTAATATAAATTATGTATATTATGCACTGTAAAAAAAAATCAAGAGGTTACTAAAAATTTCTTAGTAAATTTGTATTCCATAGAATTTTTTAGTAACCATTACAAACTTTTTTTTTGCAAGTGAAAAAAGAATTTCTTTTGTAAACTGAACAAAAGAATTTTTTGTATAACTAACTTAAAAATTTTTAGTATGAGCCACCAAGCAAACTTTAGTAATAGCTCCAAAATTATTTTTGATAACCATTACGTGCGCCCGATGGGCAGGAGCTTCCTTTGAGCTGCATCCAGACTTCTGAAACGGAAGATTTTCGGCACAACCGCAATAGATGGCAGCACTTTGGCGGTGGCAAGTTTCGAACCCGCAACCTTTCAGCCTGGAGTCCGTTACTATAAACACTACGCCATCAAGGCCACACCAACCGACTTTTAGTAAGAGCTATTAAAAATATAAAATTATTAACTCTATTCGTTGCTAATTTTTTTCTAGTAATTCTTACAGATTTTTTTGTAACCGACTAAGATTACTAGACATTTTTTAGTAATTACAAGGATCACTAAAGTTTTTTTAGTAGATCGACCCTTTTTTTTTACAGTGTGTATGTAATATACTTTGAGTGGTATATCACACCGCTAGATAAAAAAATGTGTTAACTTGATTTGATTTTGTATTTATTTTGTGACTATACCTTATAACACACACGAATCCTATATTAGATGATAAAATTTATATTATTTAATTGATAAATTGTTTATTCATTGTCTGTATTCAAAATCATAATATGCCTTAATTGCTTTTAGCAGTGTATGTGCCCTGCATTTAAATGTATATATAGCTATTGGTAGATTAAATTTAAGGAAATAATTAACTAATATAATATTTTTATAATTTACACATTTACCTAAACGTATTAAAATTTTACTGTCTTAAATAAAAGATTAAATTTGCACAAAGAGCAGGTTTTAAGAACGAATAAGTTTTTCTCAGTAATATGAAATATAAAACACGAAAATATTTTAAGAAATTCAGACTTTTTTTGAAATCGTGTTATAAAAAGCATTCTCTTTCTTTCCGTAGTGAATGAAGACTAAAATTTCACCAGTAATTTAACAGCTTTTAAAAGTATCGTAAAGATTATACAATAACTTCTTTATCATAAATAAATAAATTTTGCTATTTAAACACCCTTAGTTGTGAATTAATATTATATAAAATAACATTAAAATTAGATAATTTTCATCTAAATTGGGCTTTAAATAAGTTCAATTAGCAAACGATGTCAAATTTACATTTTGCATATTTTTTTGTGTGTGCTATATTACTAAAATAATTGCTAAATAGTTTTAAAAACTAAAATACACGCTTTTATATCAGGTCGGACTAAAAAGTTTATTTTTTTTGTTGCATAGTTACGGTTTTCATATGTATTTCAGTGTGTCATATATGTTTCAGTTCAGTTTTATCATGTGGCACTACTGATTTTGATCTTTTTAAGTGGCGACTTTTATTGATATGTCATTGGTTCTCAATAAGTGTACAAAGTTTTAATTTAATCTGATATCTTAAAATGGGTGAAAATAACGTTAAAAAAATGACATACTTTACTTACCAGTTACTGAACATTTCATTTATTATTGTAGTGTCAGTGTTCCTATTGAATCAAATTTTGTTAACAATTGTACAACGCGCAACAGTATGTTTTAATGCGTGCGTTTTAAGCATCGACCCGAGTAAGCATAATATCATAATGCAAATACCTATTTATATGTTTTCAATAAAAGTTAACTTTAGTACAACAGACGTGGCGACTCGATTTGCGCATTGGTCGTAGATATATGATTCAATTATTCATTTCCATATAATCTGAGTGAGGACTTTCCTTTTACACATTTTATGCGTACACCCTGTATAAATTTTAATTTTACGTTACATTGTAATGCACAGAAAAAGTGCTGCGTATACAATGTTAAAAATTCTAATAATGAAGAAAACTTGACTTTTTTACATTATTGAAGCATAATTTTTCAGTCAGTTATTGTTCTGCCATGCGTATAACAATACATAACAGAATGATAATTCGAATTCTAGAGTAATATATTTTTAAAAATAACGACATATTTTTATATTAAACATCGAAACATTTACAAATAAACTAAAGCAAACGTAAAATTTTGAAATTAAACATTTTAAAATAATGTTAATTTTAGACGTTTCTCATTTTGAAATGTCATTTCACGTGTATCATTCATTTATCTTATAGCATAAAAAATCCAAATTTTCGCGAAATTTTATCGCTTGCGTGAAATTTTATTGGGTGAACAACAAAGGTCTACAAGTTTTCAATGGATTGTGTTATCTAAAGAACGATTGCGCATAGGCTACAAATTCTTGTACAAGTAGACACAAATGGTTATGTGCTGCAGGCAGTTTATGTTTTCAAGATCGTTTCAATTAAGTTTCAACAAGTAAATATTTTAATAGACATAAAGTGGAAGCATATGGTGGGATTAATAAGGGATTGCTGTAATACTAGCTCGCCAAACTTGGAGAAACTGTTATTGGGGAACTTAATGCTCATAATTAAATCGTTTGACGGAAAAAATCCAATATAACAGACTTTATACCGTGTAGGACATTGACCAGTAATTTAGAATAAGAAAATGCAACAGATATAAAATATTCTTGGCCTTCCAAACCATAAAAAATCGGCAATGGGAAATTTTAACCATCGTCTGAGACAGCGTTTACCAGATTTTGTTCCATGCGATTATCTACATTTTGTCGCTTGTTACAGATTAGCTCATAAAAGCAGCAACTTCAGGCTGAAGATGAGCTGCAAAAACAATCTTTAAAGTCAAAGAAAAAAAATCTTTTCTCGCAAATTTATATCACATGTGATATAAATTTTGTGCAAGCTTTATCTCAAGAACTAAACCACGAAATTTAATAAAATTTTGTATGCAGGTATTCAATGAACTAGATGGATAATGATTAGTTTTTGGCGTAAATCACTTAACAGGTAGCGCTGCTATGCTGCACTTATTACGACTTACTTGACATCTATAACTCAATACCTAATGCATGGATTTACACTAAACTTCAGATTCCGTTAGTCCTTAGCATAAATTGATGTTTTTTACATTTTGGTGTAAATCCCTCAACAGATGGCGTTACTATGCTGCATTTTTCACAAATTTTGTAATAACTCTTTCTGAAGAACTAATGCACGGAATTTAATAAAAAATTATATTCAGGTAGTCCCATATATAGATTGATGCTGATTATTTTTTCGGTGTAAATCGCTCAACAGGAAGCGTGGCTAAGCTGCATTTGCACGATTTATGAACAGCTCTATCTCATTAACTAATGCAGAGGTTCTATCAAACTTTAGATACAGTTAGTCCTTGACAGGTATTGACGTCGTTTCTATTTTGGTGTAAATTGCTCAACAGGTGGATCTGCTATACTGCTTTTTTCACGATTTCTGCAATAGCTCTATCTCAAGAATTAAAGCACGGATTTTCATCAAATATCATACTCAGTAAATTCATGGCATGAAATAATTATGTTTATGATTTGGTGGTAAACGACCAACATTTGGCGCTGTTATGCTGAATTTTTCCTACTTACAGCAATAGCTCCATCTCAAAAACTAACGCACGAATTTTTATCAAATTTCAGATTGAATTATAGTTTGATAAGTATTATTCCTGTTTATGTTTTCTTATTAATCACCCGACAGGTGGAACTTTTATGCTAAATATTTTCCCGATATACGCAACAGTCCTATTTTAAGAATTAATGCACGGAATTTCATGCCTTTCGAAACTTCACTATGAGCATAGATTGTCATTTATTTTTCGTACTGTGGTAGCGAAATTAAAATATTAACATGCATGAGATGGAATAAAAGTTTTGGGATTGCCAAATCCAACTAGTTTTAAATTAACCGCGATCTTCCTTAAAAAACAAATTCCTTAAAAAACAACATTATTAAAATTACATCTTAAAAACAATAATTTAAAAAGTTAAAAACTTGTTGACTCAAATAGTTCTGTTATAACATAAGACTGGGCCCCTGATTTTGTCTACCCGTTTCTTCCCCTAAATGATGAATATAGGAGGTGATCCCTACGGCTCTGCTCACTCGCTAAATTTGAGATTATTATAATTGATCTTATTTCAGTGAATCTGGGAATATCGAAATATCGATTCTTATTGTGATTGATTTTGTTTTATATGTTGTCGATTTTAATCGATTATCGAATTTTTCAGAATTTCCCATTGCTACCTTAACTTGTTGAGGGGTGGTGGGATTTATTATATCCCACCGACAATTAATTAAGCTTCGTACCAGAAACTTTTAATTAAGTTTTACTTTCATAACTTTGAAGAAAAAAGTTGAAAATTGCTTTTTCTCATTTAAACTTAATTTTCCCCCTAATTTCCAGTGGGAATTCAGCAATTGCTTGCCATTCAAAGGGTTAACGATTTACCTACAGTCTTTGACTCGGATAATTTTATTTTACCATAAAAGATGTTGCCTTTGCAATATTCGAAGAAATCATTTTTACTTATATCTTTACAAGAAGAAAGTAGAGGAGAGGGGGGCATGTTCGAACTGGGGTCACCTGTGGGCAAGCTAAATATTATCATATGAATTGAATATTTCAACTGAGCGAAAAATTGCCCAGACTGGAAATCGAACCCTGATACATGGCTTAGAAGGCCAATGCTTTACCTGTTAAGCTAACTGGGCGATAGCAGGCTGGGATCTTTCGCTCAGATAACCTTATCCTTATTTTATAAGGTTAACTGAGCGAAAGATTCCAGCGCCGGCTATCGTTCAGTTACCTTAACAGGTAAAGCATTGGCCTTGTAAGCAAAGTATCTGGGTTCGATTCCCGGCCTAAGCAATTTTTCGCTCAGTTGGAAATATTCAATTCGTATGATAAATTTACCTATCAGTTTGATTATGTTAAAATAATAGTAACTCTAAATATTTCCCTTCAAATAAATTATTTTTAAGAATGTATATGGCTACTGCTACATTACTACTGCTTCAATGCAATAAGTGTACAAAGATGCACCATTTTGTATGAACAATATTATGTCAGCAAGATATGTATTTTTCTCCTTCTTCAATCTAAACTTAAGAAAATAAAGTTGTAAAATTTTTGTTGACAAGCTTGTATCCTAAAAAAAAATATTGTTCAATTCTTAAGTAAAGATGTTAGCTTTAGTTTAAAAGTTTGTTTTATTCAAATTCAAAGGAATAAATGCTAAGGATAATTAAATAAAGAATATAAAGGATAGTTACATAGGAATAAATAGCAAAATAAATAAATGCTAAACTCCACGTGATGAGGCACCATTGAACATTTAAAACTATGAAATAAAGAGTTATGGATGTATCTAAATATTATGCTTTTTGAATTATTTTAATGTGAAAAGAGGTTAATTAAGAATTCCAAAGAACATGGATTATTACTGTTAATAACTTACTTACTACATACTTTACTTACTACACACATAATAAATTAACCTCTGTATGTATCAGTGATGGGAAGTTTGAAATCTAAATTGATGATTGCATTCAATTATTGGATGATTGTAAATTCAAAAAGCACAATAACGATTCATGATGTATCAGGTTTGTCTAACAAATCTACATTCTTTCATTTATTATATTTCTCAAACTTTTTTCTTTCGTAAGGGATAAAACAGAATTTAAATATAAGTTTGTTCATAAATGAGAGAATGAAAATTTTTATTTTCCAGAAGCATCAGATATCAGTTTGGTAGATTCCAAGGATATTGTAAAAAACTTTCACAATCAAACATAACTAGAAGGATACTCTATGCTGCTTGAACAATGCGTTTTGACATCAACTTTGTTGGATTTAAGTTTGGTTAAATAATAAAAAAAAATTAGTAATTTCAATAAGATGTAGTTATTTAATTTTATTCAAATTACTTTATATTTCTGAAACACATGCAGCTTTTTATAAAAACTCTCAATATTATGATAGTATGTCCATTTGTTCAAAGAAGGTCTCTTACTTGCTCAAAGGCTCACTAAGTAGAGCAGGTTTGAAATCTTTCAGCTTTTTAAATGCTCACAATATGCTTAATTTACTTGGAAAATGTTTAATTTCTGGTTCATATGATGAAGTAATGCATTGTTTTTATTTTGCAATATTTAACCTTCCGTCTACCAGACGGGTCCATTGGACCCGACAGCAATATTTCTGGTGTCAATGGTAAAATGAGAAATTGTCGATTGACACCGGAATTTATAAAGGACTTGTCTAGATATTACGAATTCCTTAATTTAAGCTTTCATTGTAAAAGCAAAATTATATTAAAATATTACTGGTGCCGTTTGCAAGTTTGGAATTAAAATTAGGTGTTGCCGTAGATAAATGGGTGTTTTGTCTGGTAGACGGAAGGTTAAAACTGAATAAGTATAAATCAAGAAAGAAATGTATTGATTTTCTAAAAAAAAATGTTCAAACGTGTCCCTCTTTCCCCTACTGAATTAGTGAAAATTTTCGAATTCCGGTTTTCGACGGATTTGTACATTTTAGGGGTCAAAGATACCAAAAATACGCTTTTAAAAAATGTCTATCTGTGAGTCCGTGACTCTCTCTGTTTGTCTGTATATGAGACAAATTTTGTGGGTGCTCTAACTCAAGAACTAAAGCTCGGAATTCAATTAAAATTTATTTTCAGTTAATTATTGATATAATTTGGTTATGATTAGTTTTTGGTGTAAATCGCTTAACAGGTGGCGCTGCGATACAGCATTTTTCGTGATTTTCGTAATAGCTCTGTCTCAAGAACTAATGTAAAATTTCAGATTCAGTTAGTCCTTGACATGAATTGACATTTTCTACAGTTTGGTGTAAATCTCCCAACAGATAGCACTAATATGCTGCATTTTTTGCGATTTCCACAATAACTCTATCTCTTGCGTTAATGCACGTATTTTTATAAAACTTCAGATTCAGTTAGTCTCTAATTTAACTTGATGTTGTTTTCATTTTGGTGTAAATCGAGAGGTGGCGCTGCTATGATGTATTTTTCACGATTTCCGCCGTAGCACTATCTCGAGAATCAATGCACGAATTTTCATCAAACTTTAGATTCAGTTAAATGTTGACATAAGTAATTGCAAATTAGGTTTCAATGCAAATGACCCAATAAGTGTCTATACGCATTTTGCATGATTTACAGGATTTTTTCTCATTTCATTATAGCTGATTTCATTTCTGAAGAACTATTGCACAGAATTTCATAATATTAGATTTCCCATGATGAGCAGAGATTGCCATATAATCGTTTTACTGAGCTAGCGAATTTTGAAATATTAACATATCTGAGATAGTAGAAAGTTTTGGGATTGCCACATCAGACTAGTTTTTTTCTTTATCCGAAACTTTAATAAAAGCTTATCTGTGTATTATCAATACGTTTAATTGTCATATGTATACACGAAATACACCATATAAAAGCATTTTATGCAGATTTCGTTAATAAAACCACATTTTCTATACCTATAATATAACGAGGTTATATTTATATCAGTGAAAAATATAAAAACTGGCAATAAGAAGAAGACGTTTCTGAAGCCGATTTCGTTGTTTCTTATTTCTGTTCCTGAACACGAAAAGAGTAAAAGGAGAAAATATCGAAAGCTGAATATTCTCCGAAAAATAAAACTGATGTACTGGATTTAGTCAATAAAAATGCCTAAACTGAAAAGAAACTTGAGACATTTACTCAGTCATTTGGAAGATTATGAAATTGAAAACAACATTTCATGAAAGGTATAACGTTTTGAGGGAAGAAAAAGAAGAAAAAAAAAAGATTTTGTTCATGGAAAAATAAGAAAGACAGAATTCTTACAGAATTCTTACAGATTTAATATAACTATTTTAAACGTTCATACAAAAATTTTCCGATAAGAAGAGTGTCGTATGGAGAATGCTGAAAAACTATTTCGGTGAAATGCAAAATTTTGAAAAAAATAGTTTAATGTAAATAAGTATAACTATATTTAACTAGATAAGGCATTATTTATAGATTGGTTGTAACGAAATTAATTAATCAAATTTAATTTATTCAACACAATTTTTTAATACATTCTTATTTATTTATTTTTATTTTTTTACAATTTAAAGATATGCAATAATTTTTATTAGAACTAGAATGTAATTTTATGCATGTAACACATTTTAAAGACTTAACCTATCTTATATTTTTTCTAAACTCAAATCTTCTTCTTCAAAGGTTCTTCTTGACTCAATTAACTTATTATGAATGAATCCAAAATAGTTCTTTTTCATTTTCTCTTTTCAAAATCTAATATTATCAACGTCATGTTTTTCTTCCCTTTCCAAACTTCTATCCGAGACCTTTATAAGCTCAAAGGCTATCAAAGCCTGAGAACTTATGTGCCCGCTCGTTCTGTATGTATGTATGCGCGTACGTAACGGGATGACTCATGATAAAAATATCCGATTCACTTGAAATTTTGGATATAGGTATATTCTGATAAGGCGCTTCCCTGATTAGTTTTGGAAGTTCATTCGATAAGTATAAGAGGGGGAATGGGGGTTAATTCTCCTCCCCTTAGTTTATATAAATGGGTTTTTCCTGCAGAATTATCAGTTTTCGTTAGAAATTTAGATATAGGATCATTATGATGAGGCACCTCCGTGATTAGTATTAGGTGTTCATTGGAGAAGTATAAAGAGTGGGAATAGGGGGGGGTAATCCCCCACTCTTAATTTAGATAAATGTGTTTTTCATGCAGATTTATCAAATTTCATTCAAAATTTAGACATAGGTTCATTCTGATGAGGACACCGCCATGATTAATTTTGAGAGTTTATTAGATTTTTTAGTAATCGCGTACAGATTTTGTTAATTAAGTGATATAAATAAATTCAATTTTTATTCTTACTCAACGATGGAAATAAATATATTCAAATGTATATAAGAGGTTGATTATCTCACTTACCTCTTATGAGCACGAATGAAGAAGGGTGCAGTAAATTCCACGCTTTGTTGCGGAAAAAAAATACTCACGACACATTGAATAGCACTGGAACTTTTCTATCGAATATGTTTATATAAAACTGCAAATATAAAAATAAAAATTTTTAATAATTTACATATTATTCTAGGTTAACAATAAAACCAGTTGAAACGCTTGTTCGTGAATATTTGTGAAGCTTTAAAGCTTTCATAATATGATCAGCTGAGCAAACGTAGCTTGATCATTTTAATCGCGTTTTTCCACCTGATGAAAAATTTGGGAAATACAGAACTGTTACAAAAGTCATAAAAATGGTGAATATGTATTATTACATTGTTCTTGGCTATTAAAGTCTCGAATAATGGGAAATGTTTGCTGTGAGGTGCTGCCATCATCTATGTTTGCTCGCTGGAAACAGTTTCTAGTGCTGCCATCTGTTATCACTTTGTGAGACCAAGCGAATGTTGATTATAAGGTCCATTGAAACAACGAGAGACGACACGAAACGAAGTCTTTTATGTACAAACACACGAAATGGAGTTAGTTGCATACCCCACCGCATAAATCACAATTTAGTCATTTGTAGTCACATAAATTTCACACAAAACACAAATCGCTGAAATAATTCTTCTGACGAGGATGTAAGAATTCCAACACCCTTACTTTTTTTTTATAATTGATGACTTGGTTTACTGCAGTTGCTTGCGCAAATGTTCAAAGTGAGTTTTAGGCAATGGCTTCGTAAGTATATCTGCCAACATCAACTTCGATGGGCAGTATGCAATTTTTAACACACTGGTTTCACGCGAATATTTGACGTGGCGATACATCACCTCTATATGCTTAGTGCGTGATTGAGCCTTTTCGTTTTCTGTCAGTTTAATGGCGGACATATTGTCCTCGTAAACAGCTACTGGAAGCTGCTATTGCAATTCTAAGTCATTAAGTAAGTTCAGCAACTATTTAAGCTCTTCAGAAGCGATCGGAATGGATATATATTCAAATTCCGCTGACGATAACGCGACACACGATTGTTTTCTGGAAAGCCAGGTTAGTATATTGTTTCCAAGTCTAAAAATATTCCCGGTCATAGACTTTCTGTCTATCCTATCATTTGACCAGTCTGCGTCACTGTATACACAGTCAGTACTGGGGGTTTAGACTTGTCTATAATAAATTTCAAATCTCTGGCTGTCAATAAATATCTGATTAATTTAGCTAATTAGCTGTTTTCTGTTTTCTTTTTTTTTTTAATTTTGATAATTGTGTATCAGTTCTATACCTCATATACAGAGCTGTACAAAAGAATTCACGTGCCTTTCTCCTTATTAGCAGAAATTGCTGAAGGGCAAATTTCAACTAAAGTATATGTATTTCTCACCTAATTAAATCTGGGCATGCATGTAAAAATATAAAAAATTAGGATAATTTTCCGATCGTAGATGGGAACTGCTGAAATTCAGTTTTCAAATGTGCTATACATTTTCATTACTCAGAATATTTTAACTTATTAAACGGTGTAGTTTTGTTACATTATTCTCAATGTGTTGGAAATTATTTCATAATCTATGCTTAAAGTAAAATTTTTAAGCTATTGCATAGCTTTTATCGCGTGCTTTGAGCGCGGCGACCGAATCCAAAAATTCCGTAACGCGAAAAATCCTAACACATCCGTAACGAAAAAACCTAACACTCGGCTAACGTCGTTTAACCTCGGCAGACTTCGGCATGGTATCATTCGGTAGACTTCGGCAGACATTGATGCGGTATTTTTCAGATATTTAGAGGATATCAAGTCTCAAACTTATATTTCCTATTTCAGTTACTATAAATCTATAGTTTCAATAATAAAAATTCCTGATAGAATGTGTATAGAAAAGAATCGTCTTAAGATAAAATAAGGTAGGATAATGTAGCTTTTGGTGACAGGTGACCCCCCACGTTGAGGGTCGAAAAATTTAAAATGCTTATAACTCGCGATCTAATTTTCGTAGCGCGGCCAAAATTTGTTTGATAATTTATTACGAGAGAGTGTTAATTTTTGGTGACAGGAGACCCCCCCCCATGGTGAGGGTCGAAAAATTTAAAATGCTTATAACTCGCGATCTAATTTTCGTAGCGCGGCCAAATTTTGTTTGGTAATTTATTATGAGACAGTGTTACTTTTGGTGACAGGTGACCCCCCCCCCCCACGTTGAGGGTCGAAAAATTTAAAATGCTTATAACTCGCGATCAATTTTCGTAGCGCGGCCAAACTTTGTTTGGTAATTTATTATGAGACAGTGTTACTTTTGGTGACAGGTGACCCCCCCCCACGTTCAGGGTCGAAAAATTTTAAATGCTTATAACTCGTGATCTAATTTTCGTAGCGCGGCCAAATTTTGTTTGGTGATTTATTATGAAACAGTGTTAATTTTTGGTGACAGAAGACCCCCCCCCCCCCACGGTGAGGGTCGAAAAAGTTAAAATGCTTATATCTCGCGATCTAATATTCGTAGCTCGGCCAAATTCTCTTTGGTAATTTATTATGAGACAGTGTTAATTTTTAGTGACAGTAGATCCCCATGGGGAGGGTCGAAAAATTTAAAATGCTTATAACTCGCGATCTAATTTTCGTAGCGCGGTTAAATTTTGTTTGTTAATTTATTATGAGACAGTGTTAATTTTTGGTGACAGAAGACTCCCCCCCCCCATGGTGATGGTGGAAAAATTTAAAATGCTTATAACACGCGATCTAATTTTCGTAGCGCGGCCAAATTTTGTTTGGTAATTTATTATGAGACAATGTTACTTTTGGTTACAGGTGACCCCCCCCCCCCCACGTTGAGGGTAGAAAAATTTAAAATGCTTATAACTCGCGATCTAATTTTTTTAGTGCGGAAATATTTTGTTTTGTGATTTATTATGAGACAGTGTTACTTATGGTGACAGGAGACCCCCCACGGGGAGGGTCGAAAAATTTAAAATGCTTATAACTGGCGATCTACTTTTCGTATCGCGGCCAAATTTTGTTTGGTAATTTATTATGACAGAGTGCTAATTTTTGGTGACAGGAGACCCCCCACGGTGAGGGTCGAAAAATTTAAAATGCTTATAACTCGAGATCAGTTTTCGTAGCGCGGCCAAATTTTGTTTGGTAATTTATTATGAGACAGTGTTAATTTTTAGTGACAGGTAATCCCGCATGGGGAGGGTCGAAAAATTTAAAATGCTTATAACTCGCGATCTAATTTTCGTAGCGCGGCCAAATTTTGTTTTGTAATTTATTATGAGACAGTGTTAATTTTTAGTGACAGGTAATCCCGCATGGGGAGGGTCGAAAAATTTAAAATGCTTATAACTCGCGATCTAATTTTCGTAGTGCGGCCAAATTTTGTTTAGTAATTTATTATGAGACCGTGTTACTTTTGGTGACAGGTGAACCCCCAAATTGAGGGTCAAAAAGTTAAAATGCTTATAACTCGCGATCTAATTTTTGTAGCGCGGCCAAATTTTGTTTGGTGATTTATAATGCAACAGTGTTAATTTTTGGTGACAGGAGACCCCCCCCCCCCACGGTGAGGGTCGAAAAAGTTAAAATGCTTATAACTCGCGATCTAATTTTCGTAGTGCGGCCAAATTTTGTTTGGTAATTTGTTATGAGACAGTGTTACTTTTGATGACAGGTGACCCCCCACGTCGAGGGTCGAAAAATTTAAAATGCTTATAACTCGCGATCTAATTTTCGTAGCGCTGCCAAAATTTGTTTGATGATTTATTGTGAGACAGTGTTAATTTTTGGTGACAGGAGACCCCCACCCTCACGAAGAGGGTCGAAAAATTTAAAATGTTTATAACTGGCGATCTACTTTTCGTATCGCGGCCAAATTTTGTTTGGTAAAATATTATGAGAGAGTGGTAATTTTTGGTGACAGGAGACCCCCCTCGGTGAGGGTCGAGAAATTTAAAATGCTTATCACTCGCGATCAATTTTCGTAGCGCGGCCAAATTTTATTTGGTGATTTATTATGAAACAGTGTTAATTTTTAGTGACAGGAGATCCCGCATGGGGAGGGTCGAAAAATTTAAAATGCTTATAACTCGCGATCTAATTTTCGTAGTGCGGCCAAATTTTGTTTGGTAATTTACTATCAGACAGTGTTACTTTTGGTGACAGGAGACCCTCCACGGTGAGGGTAGAAAAATTTAAAATGCTTAAAACTCGCGATCTAATTTTTGTAGTGCGGAAATATTTTGTTTGGTAATTTATTATGAGACAGTGTTACTTATGGTGACAGGAGACCCCCCCCACGGGGAGGGTCGAAAAATTTAAAATGCTTATAACTCGCGATCTAATTTTCGTAGTGCGGCCAAATTTTGTTTGGTAATTTACTATCAGAAAGTGTTACTTTTGGTGACAGGAGACCCTCCACGGTGAGGGTAGAAAAATTTAAAATGCTTAAAACTCGCGATCTAATTTTCGTAGCGCGGCCAAATTTTGTTTAGAAATTTATTATGAGACAGTGTTACATTTGGTGACAGGAGATCCCCCATGTTGAGGGTCGAAAAATTTAAAATGCTTATAACTCGAGATCTAATTTTCGTAGCGCGGCCAAATTTTGTTTGGTAATTTATTATGAGACAGTGTTACTTTTGGTGACAGGTGACCCCCCCCCACGTTGAGGGTCGAAAAATTTAAAATGCTTATAACTCGCGATCAATTTTCGTAGCGCGGCCAAACTTTGTTTGCTAATTTATTATGAGACAGTGTTACTTTTGGTGACAGATGACCCCCCCACGTTCAGGGTCGAAAAATTTTAAATGCTTATAACTCGTGATCTAATTTTCGTAGCGCGGCCAAATTTTGTTTGGTGATTTATTATGAAACAGTGTTAATTTTTGGTGACAGAAGACCCCCCCCCCACGGTGAGGGTCGAAAAAGTTAAAATGCTTATATCTCGCGATCTAATATTCGTAGCGCGGCCAAATTCTCTTTGGTAATTTATTATGAGACAGTGTTAATTTTTAGTGACAGTAGATCCCCATGGGGAGGGTCGAAAAATTTAAAATGCTTATAACTCGCGATCTAATTTTCGTAGCGCGGTTAAATTTTGTTTGTTAATTTATTATGAGACAGTGTTAATTTTTGGTGACAGAAGACCCCCCCCCCATGGTGATGGTGGAAAAATTTAAAATGCTTATAACACGCGATCTAATTTTCGTAGCGCGGCCAAATTTTGTTTGGTAATTTATTATGAGACAGTGTTACTTTTGGTTACAGGTGACCCCCCCCCCACGTTGAGGGTAGAAAAATTTAAAATGCTTATAACTCGCGATCTAATTCTTTAGTGCGGAAATATTTTGTTTTGTAATTTATTATGAGACAGTGTTACTTATGGTGACAGGAGACCCCCCACGGGGAGGGTCGAAAAATTTAAAATGCTTATAACTGGCGATCTACTTTTCGTATCGCGGCCAAATTTTGTTTGGTAATTTATTATGACAGAGTGCTAATTTTTGGTGACAGGAGACCCCCCACGGTGAGGGTCGAAAAATTTAAAATGCTTATAACTCGAGATCAGTTTTCGTAGCGCGGCCAAATTTTGTTTGGTAATTTATTATGAGGCAGTGTTAATTTTTAGTGACAGGTAATCCCGCATGGGGAGGGTCGAAAAATTTAAAATGCTTATAACTCGCGATCTAAATTTCGTAGTGCGGCCAAATTTTGTTTGGTAATTTACTATCAGACAGTGTTACTTTTGGTGACAGGAGACCCTGCACGGTGAGGGTAGAAAAATTTAAAATGCTTAAAACTCGCGATCTAATTTTCGTAGCGCGGCCAAATTTTGTTTTGTAATTTATTATGAGACAGTGTTAATTTTTAGTGACAGGTAATTCCGCATGGGGAGGGTCGAAAAATTTAAAATGCTTATAACTCGCGATCTAATTTTCGTAGTGCGGCCAAATTTTGTTTTGTAATTTACTATCAGACAGTGTTACTTTTGGTGACAGGAGACCCTCCACGGTGAGGGTAGAAAAATTTAAAATGCTTAAAACTCGCGATCTAATTTTCGTAGCGCGGCCAAATTTTGTTTGATAATTTATTATGAGACAGTGTTAATTTTGGTGACAGGTGACCCCCCCACGTTCAGGGTCGAAAAATTTTAAATGCTTATAACTCGCGATCTAATTTTCGTAGCGCGGCCAAATTTTGTTTGGTGATTTATTATGAAACAGTGTTAATTTTTGGTGACAGAAGACACCCCCCCCCCACGGTGAGGGTCGAAAAAGTTAAAATTCTTATATCTCGGGATCTAATATTCGTAGCGCAGCCAAATTCTCTTTGGTAATTTATTATGAGACAGTGTTAAATTTTAGTGACAGTAGATCCCCATGGGGAGGGTTGAAAAATTTAAAATGCTTATAACTCGCGATCTAATTTTCGTAGCGCGGTTAAATTTTGTTTGTTAATTTATTATGAGACAGTGTTAATTTTTGGTGACAGAAGACCCCCCCCCCATGGTGATGGTGGAAAAATTTAAAATGCTTATAACTCGCGATCTAATTTTCGTAGCGCGGCCAAATTTTGTTTGGTAATTTATTATGAGAAAGTGTTACTTTTGGTTACAGGTGACCCCCCCCCCACGTTGAGGGTAGAAAAATTTAAAATGCTTATAACTCGCGATCTAATTTTCGTAATGCGGCCAAATTTTGTTTGGTAATTTATTATGAGACAGTGTTAATTTTTGGTTACAAGAGACCCCCACGGTGAGGTTCGGAAAATTTAAAATGCTTATAACTAGTTATCTAATTTTCGTAGCGCGGCCAAATTTTGTTTGGTAATTTATTAAGGTATTGCATAGCTTTTATCGCGGGCTTTGAGCGCGGCGAAAGAATCTAGAAAATCCGTAACGAGAAAAAAAACCCAACACTTCGGCTAACGTCGCTTCAGTTTGGCAGACTTCGACACGGTATCCTTCGGTAGACTTCGGCAGACATTGACGCGGTGTTTTTCATATATTTTGAGAATATCAAGTCTCAAACTTATGTTTTTTATTTCAGCTACCATAAATATAATTTCAATGATAAATATTCCTAATTAACCTAACTAGTAAGATAATAAAAATATTTTAAACGATTTTTCTTTTATTGAACTAATTCTCATTAGTTCAATAAAAGAAAAAAAAATTTGTTATCTGTCATCACGCTCAAAAAGTGTAACTTGAATTAATATCAAAGACAAAAAAATGCATATATAAAAAATAATTAAATAATTTTAATTGCATAAGTTGATAAAAAATGCTATGCAATAGCTTTACCGCGGCAGTCCCCGAGTGCCACACGTATTTTTTTATATCTTGTTTCCATTTGACAATTACTTTAAATAATTCTACACCATTTATTATTGTATGTAATCCTTTGAGAGGAACATTGTTAAAAATTTTACTCCAGTTTAAACCAAATTTTAGTTCTCAGAGTAGCTGAGACCATAAGATGTGGAAATCTCGTACCAGCACTTGGAGCTTCCTGTTTCAACCGCGTTCTGACTATTGGAACTTTCTTTCTTTCTAACGGATGACCAGGCCCCTACCTACCGAGTTATCTCAGCTTAACGGGTTAGATACCTGATATTGGGGCAGGTGATCATCTAATTGCCACGTAGCGGCAATAAATATCTCCTCAATTTGGTCTCGTAATTTAGAACCTTGATCAGATGACCAGACTTTCACCTGGCAAGGCACCTCTAGAGGTATAATTCACAGGTAACTTGGAGGACTTTGCACCCACGATGGATTTTACATGCACCAGTCGCCATTAGCGTACATGCGGAATTTTAACAGACAAAGTGGCGAACCACTAAGGCCCGGGCTGGCTTTTTAGATTAGGTGTTTTGTTGGTAATCTTTGTGGTTTGTACACATTGTGTTAACTATTTGATTTGTTGCCTCACACCTAGTGCTCATCATACCAGACTAAAAGGAGCTGGATGTTTTTGATCCTAAATGGTGGTACTGAACTTAACTGAAAGTACGTACAATTTTGAGGGAATTGAAAAGATCAGAGAATGTTCGAAAAGCTGAGTCGTACCACAGAAGGGAAAATTTTGCGCAGAAAAGCAAGGCACACGATAGCGTTGCAGAGGGAGACAAGATCCGGCCTATCTACTGTCTAACAATCGGAACTATGCTTCAACAGGAGCTCCAAATATTGGTTCAAGATTTCACTATCTTAGAATGGCAGTCATTGAGCTCCAAAATTTGGTTCAAACTAGGACATGATTTTTAACAGTGTAAGATTTTAAGAAATATTTATTAAGCTTTTCGTATAGAGGAAATTTCATTTATTTGGTCTGGTGTGAGAAGGGATTTTTCATCGTTTTAAACAATATTATCTACACAAAATTAAAACGAGTCAGTAAGTGTGATCATAGATTGCACAAAGTTTAATATTTTTTTCAAAACAACTTATCATTTAACTAATAAAACCAAATTGTTAATTTATAATTATTAAATTCTTACATTGATGGTAGCACCAATAAACTTAATTTTAAAATAATTATAAAAGAAAGTTATATTTTTTAATCAAATTAAAAAGATTAAAATAAAACTGTTTTAGGAAAATCTAAAATTCCAATTTTTTTTGAAAATCTGTAAAACATTAAGCGGTGACATAAATAAAATTTTAAATTTCTAATAATCAAAAAATTGTTTGAACTAAATTTAAAATCCCGAATCATTAATAAATCGCAAGAGTTTTTAATATAGAAATAAAATTGAATTATAACAAATATTATAAATGTAAGATAAACGAAACCCTAATAATATAAACACTTAAATTTACCAAAAAACGAATTTTTTTCTAATTAAATCCATCTTAATATGGAAATTTTCAAGTTCCAGCATCGCGGTTCGAACCGAGAAACTTTTGTTTATTAGTGCGGTGCTTTATCTCCAGGCTATTGTGTTTAAACGAAAAACGTTCGAATTAAGGTTTTCTTTTTAAATTTTAATCGCAAAAACGAACGGATGATATTGTTAAAATTAATTTAATTAAAATAATAGACGTTTCAGAATTTTGGGATTTGTAGTATGACATGAGGTAATACACAAAATTTGAAGTCTCTGACTTATACAGTTTTTGTATACGGACTCTGTGACTGACGGACAGACAGAGGTCAGAGACAAATAGGGCTTCGTCAGATGAACAAAACCCTTAGGAATGAAAGCCAAGTTCGGCTTCTAAAATTTTATTTGCGTTAATATTTATTGTGTGTTGTTCTAAATTAGCAACACAGATGAACAAAGGCTTATTAAAAAAATAGCTGGATAAAAGTATAAAATATTTTTTGGAAACGATTCGTAATTATAACTTAAATGTTTATTCTGTGCATATTTTACTCTTTCATTATACGTTAGTGAGAAAAATATCAAATGCAAACAAACAACAATTGCAAAATTATTGAAATTATCAAATGTGTTATCTATCAAATTTAAATTAAAATTACGAATTTTTAAAACAGAAATTACTGGAATTTTGATAAAAGATTAAATTCGAGTCATTTGATAATTTGTTTGATACTTTCACAGAATTCTTACATTTTCATCTGATATAATTAGCTAAATTTTTGAATTTTGAATCTGCACACATACTGACATACTGTTTTCTCTTTTATGGAATGACTGTTAGAATAAAATTAAAAAAAAAGTCTAAATATAAATGTAAATGTAAAATAATGATATATGCTAAAATTAGTTTTTTCAAATTTTTACTTTGCGGACTTAATGGTTCAGAGATACAAAACTCACTTATTCATTCATTCCCTTTATATAAATTAAAATTCTTTTCCCAGTTCGTTTAATAGTACTTTCTGCTATTGTTTTTCATGCAAAATGTTATTGTGTAATTTAATTTGAATATGAATCCTAATCTTTTATTTTTAATGATGCTCAGATTTAACAGAAGAAAAAACGAAACAAAAGTTGATTTCTTAAGCAGAATTGCGGAATAGATATTCATTAACAATGTGTGCTAAACAAATCTTTAAATTAAGAATGAAAAAAGATAAATATAACAACTCGGGCATGCTACATTACTTAGTTGTTAATTAGCGAATTTGTTACACCTTCTATTAGAATTAAAATATTTAAAAAAGGCACTTTAACAACCTATTTCAAAGAATGAAATGACTTTCTTTTTCTAATGAATCATTCCAGTGCAATTCAGAAAAATAAAGAGGGGTATAGGAGTAATTCCCCTGAAATGGAACTTAAATTTAACTTAATTAAGAACTAGCGGTTTATTTAAAAATAACGCGGCAATGGAACTAAAGAAATATAAAAACTATATCCACGAACACGCTATAATATTAAGAGAAAGAAAAAAGAAATTTACTTTTCCTTGCCCAGATGTTTAAACACTGTGTTTATATTTAAAGAATATAATTTCATCTGTCAAGATATTTAATAGTGGCATTTTTACATATATTCTATTAAAAATACTAAAAATAACTCATTTGCGTAATTTTTATAATGGCGCTTTATATGTTAATTTTTACTTATGCAAATTATTTGCCATTTTTTAAATTCTGTTTGTTATCATGGAAAAAATGTAGTATTTAAATTATGACGCAGATTATTTTCGTACTTCACACATAAACATCGTAGCTTTCTCTCTAAACACTTTGTAAATGACCTTATTTTACATGGCAGGAATTTAATTAGACATCTTTACAATTATACATTAGGGTGGATCGAAATATTTATAAACAAAATGTAATATGTCTGAAAAATTGCATTTAATAGTAAGAAAAAATTACTTAAAATATTGCACCAATCGGTTAAAGATAGAAAACCAACGATTATAAATGCACAAATAAAGTAAGAAAAGGGGAGCAAACAGCTGTTTCGAATCTACTAACGAGATTCTTCTTCAGTGCAAAAACTCAGCGAGTTAGACAATGCAAAAGTGAGCCATGTCTCAGTTTTGCTTTGTCTATCTCGCTGAATTTTTGCACTGAAGAAGAATCTCGTTAGTAGATTCGAAACAGCTGTTTGCTCACCTTTTCTTACTTTATTTGTGCATTTATAATCGTTGGTTTTCTATCTTTAAACATTTTTGCACAAAGGCTTTATTTGCTATTTTAACCAATCGGTTAATATCTTTTATTGCTGAAAAAATTGCAAAAACATGATTGTTGCTTTTTGTTTAGTTACCCAAATACAGCAATAAAATTTCTGATTGAACGCTATAGCTACAGGAATATAAAATATATTTCCAGGTAAAATTTCAAAAGGACGTATTTTTACCGCCGCAAAAGGACCCTTTAAAAAAATTCCAAAATTTTTATGTACCGTTTTTCCCGTATTTCTCTAGAATATCTCTAGAATTAAATAAATTTACTTTATTTATATCAAAACGTTATAAAAGTCTAATAATTAAAAAATATATAATATACTGAAAATAAAAAAAAGTTTCATTTTTCATTCATTTTTCATGAAAATCGCTTCAAGTTCTGCTGTTTTTCTTCTCCATGTCAGCCAGAGACAGAATCTCCTTGATGCACCACAAATCATGAAAAAGGTATAAAATGAAGTATTTTATTAAGAAAAATAAAGATATGTTTAGGCGACTCGAGTTAAATAAATTAAAATGAAAAAAGTATTTAATAGTAATGAATTTTATAATGTGACTTGCTTTCAAATGAAGCCATTATTTCTCGAGAGGCTAAAGTTGATCTCATGTAACCCTCCCTTTGATCATGTGCACAAAAACTTTTAAATCTACTTCGGTAACTAATTTTACACATCTTTATACTGACTGTGTATGACAAGAAAATTTATAACAGCTAAAATTTTTTATCGAACCTATCAAACTCAACAGTGTTGTGCATCGACACTCGATAGAGAAATCGTAGCACTCAGTTTCGTTAGTTCAATTTTACCTATCGATTAAATCTATATATTGTCAGCTACAAAGTTCAAATCTGAAATAACGTACACTGTTAAAACTAATGGTGACACATTGCACCTTTTAGGGGTGAAAGGCTTGTCTCACTGGTGACACCCCTAGAGGAGCTAAAATGACACCCTTAACTATGGTGAAAGTTTGGCACCCCTAATCCAGGGTGTTTCAGGGGGTGAAAGGACAGCATCTCAGGGGAGAATAATGGCACCCCTTAACCACAGTGTTCAAGAGGGTGAAAAGATGGCACCACAGGGGAGAATAATGGTACCCCTTACCCAGGGTACCCCAGGAGGTGAAAGGATGTCATCTCAGGGGAGAGTAATGGCTCCCCTTAACCATGGTGCCCCAGGGGGGTGAAAGAATCGCATCTCAGGGGAGAATAATGGCACCCCTTTTCCATGGTGCCCCAGGGGGTGAAAGGATGACATATCTAATCCAGGTTGTCCTGTGGCACCCTACAAGAGAAAGCATTCACAATATTTAGTCCACAGTGGCTCCCTCCACCCCCCCCCCTCCGCTTGTTTAGAAATTCTAATGGTTTGAATCATGAAATACAAAGTAGTCACCCATTTTTAAATTGAATTCTGCAGAGAAAATTATCAAGATCTGTTTATATTTTGAGTCATTTTTTTCTTTTAGATTGATGGAATATTATGTATTTTAAACAAATTAACAAGTTTCCAAAGAAAAATTGTAGCATATTTTTGTAACTATAAGAAGAGTAACATAAATTGAAAAAATAATCATTGAAAGGCAAAGAATTCAAATTGCACTTTCATTTACATGGGAAGTATTTTAAGAAAAATAAAAAAATAAAATAACTTTTATGCTCTTTGCATTTCAATATCCCAATCACTATTGCACTCTTAGTCATACCCAAAGGGTTTTGTTTGAATAAATCACAAAATTCACGAAACCTGTACACCTACTTTGTACCGCCAAAAATCACCGAGTCAAATATTGCGAGTTATAGTCAAATATTGCGACTTTGTCATGCAATTTGAAGACTGATTTTCGATTTCATGTTTTGAATTTCTTGGTAAAATGATATGAATCATGATTTTTGACTGTCTATAACTCAGATTTTTGGATAATTTTTTTTGGGGTATCATTAAGAATGGTTCAGTAACTATTTTTATGGTTGGGCATTTTTAGATTCAGGAAAAGTATAAAAATTTGATGTTTTTTGTCCCCTAAATAAGAAAAAGCACAATTAGAATTATCTACCTTCATATAAATATTTTTATAATTGCTCTTATAGTTTTAGAAATAATCCGTTACCATCTTTTTTGACACACATCATATAGCTTGATATGTATTTTTATTATTTCATATACACTGTAAAAAAAAAAAAAAGGTGGTCGATTTACTAAAAAAACTTTAGTGATCCTTGTAATTACTAAAAAATTTTTAGTAATCTTAGTCGGTTACTAGAAAATCTGTAAGAATCACTAGAAATAAAATAAGCTTTTTTTAAAAAAATATCAACCGACTTAAAAAAAAAGCGCTTAAAAGAATGAAATAATTCTTTAAAATTCTCTAATGACAAAATGTTATCCAAAAATCAGACATCGGATATCAGGTACCGGCATAAAAACAGTTAAATTTAATATATGTAATTTAATATCCACCAAACATGGATTTTAGAGAGAATATTTTTTAGAAGAGATGAATTTGCATATTTATCATTTAATTTATGAATATATACATATAAATGTAATGAATTACTTTTTGAAGTTGGTGCCAAACAAGCAGAAACGATAATGATTTTCGCCATTTAATTTTGGTACTAGGCACATTATAGCCACAATTCTTATTATATTGAAGATAGTTTGGCACCAACTTCAAAAAGTAATTCTTTACATTTATATGTATACATTCATAAATTAAATGATAAATATGCAAATTCATCTCTTCTAAAAAATATTCTCTCTAAAATCCATGTTTGGTGGATATTAAATTACATATATTAAATTTAACTGTTTTTATGCCGGTACCTGATATCCGATGTCTGATTTTTGGATAACATTTTGTCATTAGAGAATTTTAAAGAATTATTTCATTCTTTTAAGCGCTTTTTTTGAAGTCGGTTGATATTTTTTTAAAAAAAGCTTATTTTATTTCCTACTTTTTAGTTATTCATATTGTAATACTCAATTATGTGTACTGACATATGATGTCTCTTGTTTGTTTGTTTGTTTATTGAACAACATACATCTGACTTGTGTGCTCGACATGAAGCCTGCTTATAAGCCATCGTCAATATACAGGGACGAGATAGCACACAAGGAAATATTACAACACAAGAGAAGTACAACCAGGAGCTCCACACAAAGAGTGTGTGCAATGGAGCCAGTGGGATTCGAACCCACAACCTCACGATTAGCGGCGTGATGTCTTAACCACTCAGCCACGGAGGCCCATGATGTCTCTTTGCAATGCATTGTCTAATTGATGTACTTTGCTGGGTTTTGAAGTATTCGATTTGCTGATCAATTTCCTATTTAATTTTCAGCTATTCGCAAGCAACTTACAATGCCGGTTAGTATCATTGTGTATCTTTAAGTTTTTCGGATGTGGTAACTTGTTTGGATAAGATCTCGCTCTTTGAAAAGTTACCGCATTCATCAAACTTTAAGGTTCACATCGATTTTTACGCAACTTATAAAGGGGTATCGATACATACGGTTTTCCAAACTGCATAAAATGTCCGAATCTAATCTGAATCTACATACATGTGACTTGTGTGCTCGACATGAAGTCTGCTTGTAAGTCATCGTCAATATACAGGGACGAGATAGCACAAGGACATTTTACAAGACAAGAAATTATACAACCAGGAGATCCACATAAAGAATGCGTGCAATGGAGCCAGTGGGATTCGAACCCCCAACCTCCTATGCTCGAAAGCAATTAGCGGCGTGGTGCTTTGACCACTCGGCCACGGAGGCCCTACATAAAATGTAGGAATTTTCTATTACAAAACTTGGCAATTTCGCCTATGAACAAGTACGATTATAGGAGTGCAAGAACAATACACACATATACACTTGATTTGAGTGCTCGACATGAAAGCCTGCTTATATTTCATCGTCAATATACGGGGACGAAATAACGCAATGAAATGTTTATAACACGAAGAAAATACATCTGGGTGCTCAACGCAAAGAGTGTGTGTAATGGAACCAGCGGAATTCGAACCCACAACCACCTACGATCGCAAGCGATTAGCGGCGTGGTGTCTTGACCACTCGGCGACTGTAGCCCGAGTGAAGAATTAACTAGCTTCACTTTAATGGCAGCAAAATGTTTCCCCATTTTCTTTTTGTCTATATTCTTCTCAACTTTTCAAACATCCCTGTATATTACCACTTTGATATCGAGGAATTCTGTCAGAAGAAAATCTGAAAGCATTCCGGAATTATATCGGTAACCGAATTTGAATCTCAAGACAATATCGATACACATAGCAATATATTTTAATTTCTTTGTGTATCCGCCTTAAAAAAGCACCCTGATACACAGGCATTTGTGCTCTGACATATAAAGGTACTTTAAAGGTAGATTTTCAGCTTTTTGACACCTATTTCGTCATGTCGGTAAGCATCAATGCAGGCCTTCCATGTTCCATGATGCAGGCCGGTGTATACGAGAATTGATGCAGTTAAGATTTCTCACTTTGGAAAGAACTCTCATCTCTGCAACAGTGCACTGTTAAAAATTTGACCCTTTTGCTGCAGCGTCATTCCACCGCTTTTATCGAAAACGATTACTTTACTGTGTTATTGAGCATTCTCATTGGTCATAAAATAGGTATTCTATAAAGGCTGTGAAGTGACTCTGTAGCAAATGGATCCAATTTATAACAGTGTATACATAATTGTTTCAACCATTTAGCGTAACGAGACTGACCAATCAGAATCCTGCATTTTTGCAAACTTTTCACTGAAGTAAATAGTGAAGTTAATAGTGATTACTTGAAGTAAACAGTGAAAAATTCGCAAAAATGCAATGTTTCTAATTGGCCAATCTGGTTTTGTTAACAGCGAAAGAGATCTTAGGTGTAATCCGGTAGATTTAGTTCTATTAACGAAACCAGATTGACCAATTAGAAGCCTGCATTTTTTGCGAAATTGTCGCTGCTACACTGTTAAAAATTTGACCCATTTGCTGGAGCGTCACTCCAGCGCTTTTATAGAAAACGGTTACTTTACAGTGTAATGGAGCATTCTCATTGGTCATAAAAGAGATATTCTATAAAAGCTGTGAAGTGACGCTGCAGCAAATGGGCCAAATTTTTAACAGCACTGTGAAAAATTTGACCCTTCTGCTGCATCGTCACTCCCCCGCTTTTATAGAATATCTCTCTTTTGACCCAAAATGACCCAATTTGAGAATGCTTCATGATAGGCTGAAGTAATCGTTTTCTATAAAAGCTGTGGAGTGACGATGCAGCAAAAGGGTAAAATATTTGACAGTGAGTGTAAGTAAGTAAATTTTCTTATTGGCCAATCTAAATTCTCAATAGCCGAAAATCTACCTGAATCCGGTTCATCCAAAAAATCACAAGATCATGTATCTGCGTAAGAGTAACAGCATGAAAAATGGACGTTTCTAATTGGACGACAGCTTCAAAAAGGATTTGAATTTATAATTTTTCTATTTTAAAAAAGTTCTAATTACTAGAATTTGATGAAATTGAAATGGGACCACACGGGCACCTTGCACTTTCAAACAAAAAAAGAATTATCGAAATCGGTTCACATTTGCGGAAGTTATGGGTGAACAACAAATACATACAGGTCGAAATCCTAACCTCCTTCTTGAAGTCGGTTAAAAAAAGTTAGCAACGAATAGGGTTAATAGTTTTATATTTTTAATAGCTCTTACTAAAACTCAGTTGGTGTAGCCTTGATAGCATAGTGGTTATAGTAACGGACTTCAAGCTAAATGGTCCCGGGTTTGAAACTTGCCACCGCCAAATGCACCCCGAATGTCTGTAGTGTCTCGTTAATAAAGGAATTATGAAAATCCGGCCGGAGCAGTAAGGAATGTTTAGTGCTGCCATCTATTGCGGTTTTGCCGAAAATCTTGCGCTTCAGAAATTTGGATGCAGCTCGAAGGAAGCTCCTCCGCTTCGGTTGCACGTAATGGTTATTAAAAATAATTTTGGAGCTATTACTAAAATTTGCTTTGTGGCTCATACTAAAAATTTTTAAGTTAGTTATACAAAAAATTCTTTTGTTCAGTTTACAAAAGAAATGCTTGTTTCACTTGCAAAAAAAAAGTTTGTAATGGTTACTAAAAAATTCTGTGGAATACAAATTTACTAAGAAATTTTTAGTAACCTCTTGAATTTTTTTTTACAGTGTACAGTGCAACTGAAAAGTATGGGTGCATAGAAAAATGCTATATCCTGTAAAATATATGCCATATTTTAGTCTATAAAAACAAAAATATAAGAAATAACAATATTTTAACAAATTATTCACTGACTTGACATTTATTTTTACACAAGTTTCAAAACGAAGGATCACAGAATTGACAGTCCGCTGCAGATAATTCTGATTTAAATCATTCTATGCCTTGATAATTTCGTATCATATACAATGCAAACTGGAGATTTTCTTGTTCTAACTTTTCTACAGAAATCAACAAGGGTTAAGGTCTGATTGTTCGAAGGCAATTCACCTGTTGTTATATTTTATTGTATGTATCCACACAGGGTTAGAAATTAAGAACTGCATGTAAGGTGTCAAAATTATGCCTACAATTTTTTTTCTATGTGACAATTGCATTTCATATTTTCTTTTTTTTTTTTCAGAATCATGTTAATAATAATATTGCATTGTATATTTAATTTTTGTGAGTTGAAGGCAAGTGGGGAGGAAACTTTATATATTAAACATTTTATCTTACGGAAAAAAAAACTGGCTTTCAATAAGTATGAAACCTGATCAAACTACAATATTTGGATTCTGGAAAAAATTATTTTTTTATAAAGCTAATATGCATACAAAACATATAATCAAGCAAATATGTCCACAAAAAGAAAATATGAACTTTAGATATAATTAGAGATAAGCCAAATTGAAAAAAAATTCTGAGACTAAGAGTACATCAGAAACTAAAAAGTTAGCAAATAAATGAATCTTTGGTTACCAGTTATGGTGTGGTATTTAGAACATTTCCAAATCACGCATAGTTTTTTTTACTTTTTTTGAGGAAGGAAGCACAAAAATTTTAAAACAATTTTAATACAGTTTCTTATTTTAGGAACATATAAGGATGGAGAAGTATCTCATAATAAAAGAAAATCTTGTTTACAAGGGGCGTAATCCCCAAGGACCAGTTTTATCAGTCATTGGTTAAAGTGAAGTTAACTTAGAGGTTATTAACAGGTGCAAAATTCTTAAGACGCGTGCTGCTGTCATGGTGCAGGGGGGGGGGGGATGTATGCTAAAATACAAATGAAAGCATTTGTTAAACAAAAATGAAAGTTAAAGAAAGCTAAATATCAAGATTTGACGACTAGGAATAATTTTTCTATAATTTAGTTGCATTCACCCCTAACGACTGCTGATTTCTAATCCAGTATCCACATCAAGACACTTTCTGCCAATTTTTTTGTGTTTTGACTTAAACACAGTTTGCATCTGAAATTTAAATCCAAAGAATAATTATAATGGAATGAATAAAACACTGAATAAAAAATACCTTTTAGTTCAAATAATCTTCTTTTTGTAAACACCAAGAATGTATTAAATATTATTAAACAAAGACTTGACACTAAGTGGAACTGATGCCACTGAGAAAGTTTTGAAGACATAAGTATCTAAACATGATAAAAATTTTAAATTGGCTTTTGCTATAGTCAATGTCAAACAGCCAAAATAATGTATACCACAAAGTAACTGTGCTATTAAAATTTTCAGTTTTTGTAATAAACTGTTTATTTAAAATTAATTCATAACATGACACATTTAACAAATTGCTTAAGTTGCGGTGCACAATCACAGGTTGAAACAGATATTTCTGCACCTTCTTCATGATAAAGAGTCGGAAACTTTTCTTGCATCAAGCATGGTAATGTAAGTACTGTAAATGGATGTTCACTATCTGAAATAATAATAACACATTAAGGAAAACACACAACAAACAGTCCAATTAAAATGTATCATCAAAGCACAGTAAAAAAGGTAGATGAACAAAAAAAGAAAGAATAAAATTTAAAAACGAGCAGATTCATGGTCTTTACAGTGCTAAAAATTTAGATTCATGACGTTTTTAGCACACAAGGCTATCAAAGCCTAACAGCTAATGTGCCCGTAAGTTCCGTATGTAACGTGATAACTTTTCATATAAATATCAGATTTGCTTCAAATTTTATATGTAGGCTCGTTCTGATAAGATCCTTTACTGATTAGCTTTGGAGGTTCATTGGTTAAATATGAAGGGGGGAAGAGACTGCCCCATTAATTTAGATAAATATGCAGAAATCATGCAGAATTATCAAATTTGCTTCAAATTTTATATATAGGTTCACTCTGATAAGGCACTTCACTGATTAGTTTTAAGGGCTCATTGGTTAAGTATAAAGAGGGGTGGTAGCTAATCCCCTGACCATTAACTTACAGTTGATTTCCTTTATTTTCGGAAGGGCATTATTCTTTCAAAAATGAGTATAATATACATTTGTATGTATAACCTGTGAGCTCAATGACATCAGTTTTACTGGGCACTTTCCTCTTTATTGCCTATTTTCAAACAGCACAAGGAAATTGTATGACCAAATCATACTTATTATTCAGATATTCTTTTTCTGTGTTATCATTAAGAGTTACAAACTATTTACATTATTAACCGTATTTACAAAACATATTTTGCAACAAGGAGTCTATTCCAGATTAGCAACGAATTTTCCTAACATGTCCAGGTTTTGCATATTAGCAATAATAATAAAGATTCTAGGTATTGAGATTTTGTAATGTTACACACAAAATTTTTCTTAAAAATTCTGAATTTGAGAGAGGAACTTTCACGACCGATTTCGAGGCACAAATTACTGATTTGTTATTTAATTTTTTTGCAAAATTTACAAATTGTTGAACATTAACCATGCTACACATGCTGCAGATACACTTTTAGCATCAGGTTACATCCATTTTGTTAAATGAGTAATAAAATTCCTTTATTACATCAGTCACATTAATACGGATTTCTTTGATCTATTTTAATACAAATAATAAGTATTCAATAAATGAACCTAACAAATGTTTAGTTCCTAAACAAAGATAAGTAAGCAGACATAATCAATCCTACAACATTCAGTAGAATGTTTCCGTGAAGCAGAAACTGAAAATCTCTCTGTTACAAAGGAGGACTAAAAGGGAATAAACAAAATGATTTGCACGTGATGTTGAAACTCTTTACAGTACTTATGAGCAGCAAAGTTTGATTTAAATGGCCCTACAATTTCAAATCCTTAGTTTTATAAGAAGCATGTACTTAATTTTTTTTCTTGGAAGTTCAAAATTTTCTATCTTTTTCTTGGAATTTTGAAAATTTCCTGACATTTCCTCACAAATGGTTAAATTTCACTGACTTTTACCGTAAATATGAATTTCCTGGACTTTTCCAGATTATCCAGGCGGCTAGAATCCAATATCTCTAAAGTTAATCAATGTATCCATTTATCTTTTTTTTGGGGGGGGAGGGGGGGGCGTGGGGTAAATGTTATGTAAAATATACTTCTTTTGTGAAAATCAAATGAATAACAGTTGAATTTTTGAAAACAAACGCTAACATTGATTTTTAGAATACAATGAACAACAGAGATCTAAAATTAACATATCAACAGGGACAACAGATTTTTTAAAACAATTGTAGTATGCATTGCATATTATGACAAATTTTGCATGAGAAAATCAAATTGTGCGACAGTCTAGATATTTTATTTAATTAGACTATTTAATTGGATTATTTGTAGAGAATAAGTATTCTAAAATGCTATTTTTTTTACTTATGAGTTACAGCATTATATGTTTTATATATCACTTCAAAAAAAATTGTTTGGAAGAACTGAAGCATATCTGATAACACTGAATATTATTCCCCACACTTCAGGGTTCATAAAAAATCACAATTATTTTTTTTATAAAATAAATAAATAAATTCCAGACTTATTTGATTTAAAGCAGTTTTTTTTATATTTCTGTATATAGATATGCTTGAAATTTTACATTATATATCTTTATACAGGGTGTTTCGCTACCAAACCGACAAACTTTGAGGGGTGATAGTAGACATGAAGACAAACATTATTAAATAGGAAACCATGGGGCGCAAACGTCTTCTATAGGAGCTAGGGGCCATTAAATTTTAAAGTACAAAACTTGAAACGATTATAAAAAACGGAAAAAAGGGTGGATTCGTTTGCGGTTTTCGCTAAAATCATTCTTTATATCACGTTTTGTTTGTAAAAAAAATTTAAAGGCTACGTTCAAAAATTGTCGATAGAGGGCGCTTTAGACTTTAGAGTAACAAACAACTACTTTTACCCTTATTTTGTGCACGGGGTTGAAATTATTCTAAAGCTTAGACTTTAACTTAAAATTTAATCCCAAAATCGAAAACATAGGGATCGGGTAACTGACGAAAATTTAACTCTGAACTAGAGCTCCCGATTATACATTTATACGAGTATACGTATAATACGTATTATACGAAATACGTATTTGCTATACGTATAATTCGGCACCGGCAGTTATACGTATTACACGAAACAGCATATACGGTACATCGTATATACGGATTTTACCCAAGCGGTTAAACGTATAAACGTTTAAACATTTTTCATTCAATGTATGAAATTTGATGTTTCAATATTTTTTTGCGGATTAGAGACATTGAGAAATATTCGGTAGAGTATCCCCATCGCAATTCTTTGTTCAAAGAACTACGACATGTTTACTTAACTACTACTTGTTATGCAGGTACTTAAAAAAATCTGAATATTTCCTCAGTTTAGATTTTTTCCCCCAAAAAACTAAGTTATTTATTATAAAATGTCTTACATTAGTTGTGGGTAGAATCAAACTAATCTTTGAAAAATCTGCGAAACAGGCACTTAGTTTTTTATATTTTCTTGTATCTTTAGAAGAAGAAAGTACTGGATTCGGGAATACTTTCGACGGGTTTACACGTTTTAAGGGTAAGAGAGTCCGAAAAGCATGTTTTTACAAAATATCTGCCTCTCAGTTTATGAGTCTGTGACTTTGTCTGTCTGTATGTGACATGGATTTTGTGGGTTCTCTATCTCAAGACCTAATACACAGAATTAAGTAACATATATGGGGGAGACTGGGGCACATGTGAAAATGGGCATTTGAGAACATTGCCATTTGCCACTAGTTATTATATTTTTTTTATTTCAAAAATTGCCAAAGATGAGAGCACCTATAGACATATGGAATTTTGAAACTCTTCGACATTTTGTTTGTCCCCAGGAGCCAAAATACTGCTTACTGTACTCAAAAGTAAAATCTCCAGCTTGATAAAAGAATAATTTAATTTATTTATTCTTTTTTTCCTTTATTTAACATATACTATGGATATTAATAAATATTTATGATATTTTTTATTTTTAAAATTGAGAAATGCTAATGATTTGTCATTTTAACAATTGTGGGAATGTGGGACACTTATGAAGAGTCTGGTTGGGGCAGATCTGAATACGTCATTAAATTGCCCAATAATCATTCAGTGATTCTATTTTCTTTTAGTTAACTTCGTGAAAATAATGCCAGCTCCATTATCTATATTTTTATAGAAATAGAAGACATTTCTATCATATAAAGTTGATTTTGTGTAATAGAAACTTCTACAAACACAACTGTCAGCAAATACATAAAAAGCAACAAGCTCTTTACATTCAATTGCAATTTAAATAAGTTTCATGTTTTCTAAATTGCAATAAATGCTATACATTATTTTATTTAACAGTTTTCAATACTATTTTTTATGCGTCATTAATGGAAAAAATATTACATTTAACAACTTTGCAAATTTTTCTGTTCCATTTGTTGCAAACTTGTATTATTAGTTTACTTCCATTTCTAAAACAGCTATTTTATTTGGTGTTTTGAAAATAGATATATATACTAAGAAAATAAAATTTTTAAACTTATAACTACCGTGAAATCTCTATTACTGACTCGCCCCTTTCTTTTAAAAGCAAAAGAAATTAAATTTGGAGGAAGTTTATAAATGTAAAACAATTTTTTATCCTTAATTTACAGGCAAATATAGAATCTTTCGCCTTTTGATAGTTTTCCTATAAATATTATCCAAATGCCCCCTCCCTAAAATCTCCCTCAAACAAAAAGCCCTAAGCAAAATTTAAATTCTTTAATTATTTTCTCAATTTTACTTTTTTTTGTTATATTGCAACAATATTTTATCAATTATCTAAGCCCCCTCCTCCCCCCCAAATCTACTTATTTTTATTTTATAATATTTTGCTTAAACATATCACTCAGAAACTAAATAAATATACATATATTTTTCTTTATGGTGAACTTAATAGATAGTACAACTAATGATTAGGGTAACATATGAAAAAGATAATAAAAACATGTCAATTTTTTTCCCTTGTGTTCACATGTTTCCAGTATGTGTTTACAACTGCTCTTTCGTTAGGGCACATATGAATTTTTTTTTTTTTTGAATTCAATAAACTATTAAGAAAAGTAAGAAGAACTGTAAAGTTAATTTAAAAAAATACCATACGTAAAGAAAAAAGTTCTGTTTACTATATAGAGTAGTTTTGCTTATAGAAATTAACCCAGTTATGACAAAAAGCTATGTTTATGTGAACTGTTCACATGCATCCCAGTCTCCCCTATATATTCAGGTAGTCCCTGGTAGAAATTGTTGCTGACTAGTTTTGTATGTAAATCATTCAAGAGGTGGCTCTACCTTGCTGTATTTCGTTTTCGATTTCTGCAATAGCTCTATCTCTAGAATTAATGCACGGATTTTCATCAAACTACAGATTCAGTTAATGCTTGATATAAAGTGATTCTATATATGTTTTGGTGAGAATGGCAAGATTAAAAAAATGAAATTTCATTATACATTAAAAGAGTTAGGAAATTTTATCTCCATGGAAAGAATATCATTTACGCTCGGGTGCAATCTTAAGTGTAAAACAATAAGTGAATAAAGAATTTTTAAATAATTAAAAAGAAAAAACTAAATTTAATAAGAATTCACAATAAATCTGAAACATTTATACTCTCATTCTTTCCTCAAAAAATGTTTAATTTTGCTGGTTATTTACAATGGATACAATTTGTATACTTTACCTACACAAAATGTAAAATATCGGAGTATCTGAGCTCATTACCATGAGATGAACAAAAAAAAAAAAAAAAATCTAAATAAATTCAAAGTACAATGCTGCAAAATACTTTTGCAATTCACGGTAATAACTCGCTATTTTGAAAATAGATATTTCACTGTTAGTGAAACGAGATTGGCCAATCAGGAGTCTGATATTTTGTGAAATTTTTGCAAACTGTTTTAAAAAATATACTCTTTTCATTGCTTGATCTTGTATATATAAGACATACTATACGAATTCCTGTCGTAACGCCACCGATTTCCAAATTATTCTTCATTCAATGACATAAGGCTGATGAAGTCCAATATTTAAATTAGATACGATACGTGGAATATACGTATACATTAAATATACGTATTCTAAAATATACGTTTAACTGATACGCCTTATACGTATCCGGATACGTTTAAACGTATATTTTAAGGTATCCGTATAGCAGAAAAACGTATTGTACGGATATACGTATATCGTTTAAACGTATAGTTGCTATACGTATCCTATCGCGAGCACTACTGTGAATAGAGGGACGGATTTTAAACATTCATAACCATTATACAAACTGATCGATTTTGTTGCGGTTTGCGTGTAGTTCATTCCCTTGGTAATTATTTTATTCCAAATGAGTTACAGCTATTGGGTATCCATTTTTTGATAGAGGACTCTTCCGACACATTTCCGACATTTCAATGGCATTCCTCCTGTGTGTTTTACTACCAGACCAACATACTTCCAGGAAGTGTTAGGGATGCAAAGCGACTCGGAATCACATAGAAATGTAACATTGAAAATGCCTTTTTAGCGAGCTGTGGTTAAAAGAAGCAGAGAAAAAAGCAACAGAAACAGGTAGTGAAACAGCAACACGTTAATCTGGCAGAAAGCAATTTAGTTAAAGGTTTTACTACAAAAGGTATCCGAAATTATGGCCAGAAGTAGTCGGGCATGATTGACAGTAGCGTCGCATGCAATTCCTTATGCTTTGAAAGATTCCTGGCATCTCGGATAGCTTTCTGGCAGCTACAGAAATTCGAGTTGACAGGTCTTCTACTGACGGTACAGGAGTCTCATACATGCAACTTTTCATTTGATCCCAGCAAAAGAAGTCCATACAGATTCAGATTCGGATTGAGCCAGGTGGTGGTGGGAGGGGGGAGGGCTACCGATTGGTTTGAGCTCAACTAGCCCCACCCAGCAATGTTTATTTAAAAAATACAGAACAATTATACAGTAATAAAATAAAGGTAGGTAACAAAAAGTAATTGATATAATGAAGTAGGTGCGACGATCTGGCAGGCCAACGAACCGGGCCACCATTACCTATCCACCGCTGTCCACTTGTTAGGTTGAGGTGTCTGCGAATATCATTGGTAAAATGTGGAGGAGCCCCATCGTGCTATAGAGTGGCGCAACGAAAGAGGAATATGTGCTTTTACCAGAAGTTCCGTCAGAACGTGTTGTAGAAACATCAAGTAGCTTTTTTCTCTGCTTCGTTAACCCTAACTCGTAAAAAAGATATTTTTGACATTACATTATATTACGATTCCGAGTCGTCTTTGCATCCCTAACACTTCCTGGAAGTATGTTGGTCTGGTAGTAAAACACCCAGAAGTAATGCCATTGAAATTTCGAAGATGTGTCGGAAGCGCCCTCTAACAAAAAATGGGGACATCAATACTGTATGTCATTTTGAACAAAATAGTTACCATAGGAATGACATACACGCAAACCGCAATAAAATCGATTAGTTTGTCAAATGTTTATGAGCGTTCAAAATCCCCTCCTCTCTTCGCAGCTCAATTTTCGCTAGTTACCCGATAACAATGTTTCCGATTTTGGGCTTAAAATTTAAGTTAAAGTCTAACTTTAGAATAATTTCAACCACGTGCACAAAATAAGGGTAAAAAGTAGTTGTTTGTTACTCTAAAGTCTAAATCGCCCTCTATCGACAATTTTTGAACATAATCTTTAAAATTTTTTTGCAAACAAAACGTGATATAAAGAATGATTTTAGCGGAAACCGCAAACGAATCCATCCTTTTATCCGTTTTTTATAATCGTTTGAAGTTTTGGACCTTAAACTTTAATGGCCCCTGGCTCCTACGGAAGATGTTTGCGCCCCATGGGTTCCCATTTAATAATGTTTGTCTTCATGTCTACTATCACCCCTCAAAGTTTGTCGGTCTGGTAGCGAAACACCCTGTATATATGCATGTGTATTTACACATGTTATAATGAATGTGTTTGTCTGTGAATCCTGTAACAGAACAATTATATTAATTTATTCTGAATTCTCATACAAGAGCATGCTTGTATCTTATCTTTTCATGACTTCAGTGAATCCCATGAAAATAAAAAAAAGTTTATCCAGTTATAAGAGAAACACGGAACATGGATTGATATTTTTTAGTTCTATGTTAGATAAACAGTGAAAATATAAATTATTGTTCACATAAACTATACCTATTTATTTGTAATATGAAATTCTGAAGAACAAATAGTTCAACATAATTTTTTTATTCAAATATAAAGCAGTAAAGAAATGTTTTAGCAATATTAAGGAATAATATTAAAATTATTATTCATATGCATTTTGAAAATTACTTTACACTTACATTTAAATATTACTATAAATAAAAAATTATCAGAATGAGCTAATAAATATGTCATTTATAAGTTGTAATCGATTATACAATATATATTAGCTTGCGAATTATTTAACCAGCTTTAAAAGTAATAATCCTATACCGAAAACACAACTGTACAGGTTTACTTCACCAACATGCTTGCAAACAGCAGCAGGGGGAGGGGCATCTAGAAAGATAGAACAGTATTAAAAGTGAGTGATATTAATCCGTATTTTTACTTCGTTTCTATAATTGTAAACTTTTTTTAATGTTGGGTTCATTTTTTAAAAAGTAATGAGTTATATTTTTAATACAAATTTTATTACATACATTAAAAAATTATTTCATAACATGCTAAATGCATTTAAATAATCCTTAATATTGTTTTAGTCTTTTTTTCAAATTTAAACAATAAAATTTATCCTCATTCCAATAATAATCGATCTAAAAACGAAGGCTAATTTAAATCAAAGATTCTTAAAAAAAAAATCATTCGATTTTAAACAGGATTTAAATTGGGCTGATTAAGACCAAACAACTCGGTAACCCTTCACTTGCTGAGGTTAATGATTAAAAACTGTTATTGCACCCTGTTACCTTCTGTGCATGCACATTCTGCCTCCGCTATTAGCAGGTGTGACAATCCTTTGTTTTTTTTATTTTCTCTTTTGCACGAGTTGTGAGAGACTATTCTTTTTAATGGTTAGAAAATATCTCAAAACAGCTTCATATATTTGAAACCGTTTTGCTTCGTTCAGTAACTGAAAAAAAAAATGTGTTGTCAATTTTTTAAACTGCTTGTAAAATGACTTGTGTTAAGAAATAAATTTGCAGTTATTGCCATTGGATATACCTCATTGAAGGAAGGAGGGGACCATGTTAATGTTTCAGCGATGGAATGAGTTATTATACACTTAGCTTGGTGGAGAAAAGTGTGTTCCATTTTTTCTACAATTAAATCCTCATTCGGTTTTCTTTTTGGCCACTCTTCTTGCAACACTTTAATGTGGATGGTAAGGGAAAACTCATCCTCTTCATAACTTGATTGTGGAACCTGTAAGGGAAAATAACTTTGTACAGCAAATGTAACATACCAATGAATGAAACGCTGCAACCAGGGTTGGCAAGTTCTTGATGCATGTTGGTTTTTACCGGATTTTACCACGATTTTTACCGTCATGTCAAAAACCTATTTGTCAAAAATGTCGAAAACTTTCAAAAATCTATTTTTTAGTATGTTTTTACACTATTATTTTAATTTTTTTCATTCTATCTTTAAGTATTAAATTGTTTTACGTAAAATATTCAATATCATAAAGTTTCTAAAGTATATTTATCCATCCAAGAAAAACAAAAGAGAATTACATTAGATGTACATATTTCTGTTAGAAGATATCTACAATAATCTTAAACTATTTGGCGCAGTCTAACAAAAATGAAATTTTGTGAAGAAATTTTATAACCCATAATAACTAGTAAACTGAAAAATAAGATTAATTTCGGTAGAACTTATAACACTATTAAATACAATAACTTTAATAAAAATTTCCTCCGAAGTTAAATCTTCCATGAAGTGTTTAATCTAATTTGTTTATTGATTATTTTTATTTCTTCATAGCAAAAAACTTTATTTATATAAAGATGTATATGTATATAATGAAATACATTTTAATAGTTGAAAATTGCATACATATTTTGGGAGGAAGGAATAAAACTTATTCTTTAAAATTCTATTTTGTAGAGATTAAAATTTGCAAATCAATATTAAATTTAAAACCCTGCAGTTTTTTTTACTATAATTTTGTTAAATGATCTATTTATTAATATTACTTAGTCTTGGTATTATTATTTTTTTTTCGATAAATAAATAAGGGGAGGGGGTAAATAAATAATAAGTTGTTATTTTTAAGCTGAAGGTAGATCTCCAAAAAACCATTAATGAAAAAATAAATAAAATATTTAAGAATCTCTTAAATTTAATAATAATTTTAAAAGTGAAAGATTTTTACTCATATAGTCGTGTGTATGTAATAAAAATATGCAATGTGTTATTTTTTCAATTAACTTTAAATAATTCCTAAATAATCTTAAATAAAATGTATACAGGATATACATAGATTGACTTATTATAGTTTTCAAAAATTGTGATTTAAAAAATCTTTCATGACTATTCAAGTAAAAATTTACATCTTAAAACATAGGTGCTGGAATCAATGTATAAGATTCATGTATATTTGCACCAAAGTTAACAAATAAGAGCCATGGTACATAAATATATTAATTATTATTATATTCTGATTATTTTTAAATATTGTTTTGTTATGCGTTAAATTTTAGGTTTAAGAAATTTTGAAATCAGGTCTTAAGATTTTTTTATAAAAATGTTATTAAAAACTTTGAGTTCCTGCTTATTGAAGTGAAAATGAAAATCTTCATTTATTGCATTTATAAAATACATAAGATGTACATTTTAAAATCATTATATCTAAGAATATTAAAATTTATTCAATGAACAGTCCATGCTTGACATCTATTTTCATATCATAACAGCATTTTTTCACTTCTAAAATTATTTTTTAAAAATTAAGTATGCATATTGAATGTTACTTTTAAATAACATTCAATATACACATTTAATTAACTATATATACTGTTATATTATTAAAATAATTATAATAGCCTTTTACTGTAATTAAATATTAATATTCATTGCAGTAACTAGAATCAGCATTAATGGAAATTACGACAAATATTGTTCTTTCCTTTTACATTTGTATTTTTAAAATTTTCCCATTTAGGAAGTTCTCATTTAAATAAATTTAAGAAATGTAATTGTAAATAATAATATTAAACAAGAACAACAAGGAAAAATCAGTCTAGAAACGTATGCTACATTCACACTATAAATCAGAAGAACATCGAAAATTATAGGTTTTTGACGGAATAAAGCGGTAAAAACACGGTTTTTACCACTGTCATGTGAAAAAACAGTTTTTGACATCAAAAACCCAACTCTGGTTGTAACATAAGGCTTTCAAATGACTTTTAATGATGAAAAAAAGTAGGGCAAAAAAAACAAGCTCTGTTAGCACACTAAAACTGTTTTTGTCATTTTTATGAAAATGTATCTGCTAAGTTTTCATTTTCCCAGGGGTAAAACTTTTTTGAGTATTAATACTGTAATTCCATGTAACAGTATTCACTAATTTAGATTCTTATTAGGTAAAATTTCTTAACTGTGTATTCTGAGTCAGTAAAAGAATACTATATAAAAATAATGGGTTTTAATAAACATAAAAAGCCCAGAAAACTTTCATCTTTGTTTTCCTCCTGCAAGAATTCAAAATTTTAAAGATATTATTGTTCATTTGTCATTACCAAGTCTAAAAATTATCATAACTGTTATGGGAATGTACATTTCAATATTCATTATATTTCATCATAATGGAGATTAGTTTACTAATTTTTATTTAAACTAAATGAAAACAAAAACTATAAGTACACATTTTCTATACTTAAAAATCCTAATCATTTTGATAGAAAACAAATATTAACTTACAAATATTAACTTACCCTTAATGAAGTCTGTACATACAAATATTAGTACATTTTACCTATCTATGTCCTTACAGCCTCTTAGCATTCTATAACAAAATACAAGCTTAGTAACCTTCTGTACACAAAGTCTCTTTCTTAATTTACTATGCATGTGTGAAAAGTTTGAAAAAATTCGCTTAATGGGTGAAAAACTTCAAGGAGTGAAGAATCACAGTTAAATGTTGGAATTCAGGATTTATTTCTTTATTATTAAATGTTTTCCATCAAATTTTACCTTTTACGTCTTTTTGTTTCAAGAACCTCTTTGGAAATAAGTACAAGTGGAAAAGAGTGCAATTGAAACGTAAACATTTTTGGGAAACAGGAAACAGTAAACAGTAATCTGTTGTAGAGATTTGGAACAGAAAATATAAAATATCCGTAAAATTAAAGTGTATCAGCAGGTTTAGAAAACTGACTAATTCTTTATTTCCCCTTTTGTTAAATAGGGGAAAGTCGGGTGGAATGGGACAGTAGGTTTTTCTCTTTATGCATTATTCTACACATTTCATCCATCGCACACAAGATGAAGCAATGGTAATCCATTCTTCAGTTTACAAAACATACTGATATGCATAGACTTGCAAATGTATGAAGGAAAAAAATATTTCAAAAATCAAATTTAAATTTGATTTATTTGCTTTCAATATACTAATAACTTGTTTATGTATAAATGTAATAGTTTCCCTATTTATGGAACATTATACCGTATATTATCCATAATTTAAACTAAGCCTAAAAGGAGCAATTTTTTTATACAAGAAGTTTAACACAAAACAAGGAAGTGGCGAGGAATGGTACATGCCAGCAAAGGGAGAAATGTGACGTGTCCAGTTCTTTTTTATAATTAAGAATATTGCAAATTGTTAACAAGCAAACATTTTCAGAGGATAATATATTAATTATAACATTGATAATAAGTGCATTCAGACTTCGAAATGTAAATAAATTGAATTGATGATTTTTTAATGTCATCATGACAGAAAATCCTGAATTTTCATTCCAGTCATGAAGATACTGGAATTTTATATTGTGGCACTTCTCCCCATGTTTTCACCGGTAAAAAGCCAACCTGTTTTTTGGCCTTGTTTCAGAACGGGTGGAATGAAAGATTGTTAAAAATTATGTCATTAGAAAAATGTTTAAGATTTATAAATGAAAGCGCACATTTTCTTTCTAACACGAGACCTTCATCACCAGTGGAAAAATTTCGCATTTGTGTAAAATTAGGATTTAAGTTTTTAATTATTGTAATACTTTTTGAATACACATTATTTTTGCAAACTATTCTGAAAGTTGAGTGGAGTAAATACAGATTGTTTTCCTTTTATAATTTGAATGCTCATGACTACAAATTTGCGACATCGGATGATGTTGATGATTCAGAAAGGGGGGGGGGAAGTGACTTATTGCGGTCTAAGCAAACTTAAATTACTATTTTTGAAAAAAAAAATGTTTTATTTTATTTAACCATACAATTTTGCTACTAAACAAGGTATAATGCGAAAGAATACTTTCGAAAAAAGGGGTGTAAATCTGCAAAGTCGATAATCAGATTCTAAGGTTCATTTAATTAAATACCCTAACACTTTTTCTCAGTTTTTGAAAGAGAATGAAACCAAAAGTACGAAAATATGAAGTATTGGGAGTAAGAAAACATAATGGTAAACCTAAGAGACCGCTAAAATCGGGTTTTTAGGTTTTTCCCACAAAGGTATGACTTGGCAGACTAATAACGTTTTAATATGCAAATAGAGGTTATATCCGTGATTTTTATTCGTAAATTAGACGAGATGATTGTCTGAGCTGCCGCCTTCCTATCTAATCTTATTATGAAGCTTAGTTTGGAAATAACGGTAGTTAATAAGGAAAATACTAATAATGAAAACCATGTAGATAAGTTTTGATTACTTTAAGATTTGCAAGTATTCAATTGTCTTAAATGAAAAAGTTACCCCTCCCTCCTCTCAAACAAAGACAAATCAGGCATACTGAAACAATATTGGAGAAGTTACGTGAGGCTGCAGTATGGTGTTAATTAACCTTTACAGGAGGGGTTCGGATAGCATCTATCCGACAATATATGCAAAGCCGGCCAGATGCTGTCCGAGATCCCGTGTAAAGGTTAAAATTAAAACTTCGCGAATAAAAGTAATTGCTTTTAACTGTATATAGACGCAAAAACATATTTTATCCTTAACTGCTGTGACGAAAATTGTCACATAGCTACTGTCTGTCAGACCGTTTAATCTGAAGATGAATAAAATGTTACATTAACTCTCAGAATACTATTTATATATTAAACTTTATATACAAGAATATTATAAATCAAATTCAGCTATTCAAAAGTATTTAGAGGTAGTAATAAGACTCCAAACTAAACAAAATTTGACCAGTATCTATAGTTAAACTAAAAATTACAAGTTAAACTGTGAAACTTGAAAAACTCACGATCTCTGAGACCACTAACAACAGTTAAGGGTTAAATCTAAACAGTTGAGTTTAAACACAAGATAAAAAGGTCATAGAATATTCTGATTGCAACAAGATTCGTTTATAATAACTGATTTGTAATGAAAAAATATGTAAATATTTTTACAATCTTTAATTTCGCTTTTTCTAATTGTGTGCCCTTAGGATTCGCGCGCTGGGAGCAGTTTGCTCCAATTGCTTCCCGGCAGCTACACCTCCGATAAATCATTTAAAAATATTGACATGCAAACGAGAAATTGTAAAATAACTGCCTTATAGGATTAACATTAGCAAGCGGGTATTTTGGCGAGTTTGTAGCTTCATATAATAAACTTACCGATCAATCATACTAACAAAAAAAAAATCTAATTTACAGTTTTTATTTTTTTACGACATTACATGTAGTGACGTACGATAAATTAACATAACAATAAAATTAAATAAAGTTAAATCTTACTTTTAATCAGACTTTGCCCGGTTCACTAGTCGCGGAAATTGGATCGTTATGTCCTCATTGTTGTTCCATTGTAGCTCAGTGGTCAGCCCTCAATATCGCCAATTTAGACACTGTCATGTTTTGATTCTGTTACAGCCATCGATTCTACTTGCTGACACCGAAAGCAGAAAGACACATGTCACAGCGCATGCGCAAGTTGCCAGTCACCCGATGAGGTGATACATTGCTGGCCAATACGAAGTGCATGGCGCCTTATTTAGCTCCAATCATCCAGTAAGAGATCTGTCGGCACCCCAACCACATATTCAAGCCCCTATGGCACCCTAGGGTTCCGAATGGTACCGCCTTTTCACCTCCGGGTCCCAATTGGCACCGGTTTGTCACCTTTATTTTTAACAATGTAGATTAGCAGTAGCAATCCACCTTGCGTGAAATATTGTTCCAGGGCTTCTGCAAGATAGGTCAATTGAATACTCGTCTGTTGAAACAGCTTGCAGTATTTCAATTATATAGAGTGGCGGTCAAAAGTTTCCGGCCAGCAAAATCTTTTTAGTTAGTTTGTAAGTATACCCATATGAAGAGGAATCTCAAAGTGATGCTTATGCATTTTATTGACAGAATAGTTAGGAACTTATTTATGGAATAACATATAAATATCAATAAATTTAATTGACAAAATTAAGTGCAAAGGAAAACGCATGTGCTCAAAAGTTTCCGGCCACTTTCGCAAATTTAGAAAAAAAAATGGCATTGTAATGGAAAATAACAGTAATCAACAACATTTATAATTAGTATTTTATCACCATACCTTTAGTAATAAGTACTGTGGCGAAGTAAAGTGACATTGATACAATAAAAGGTCTATTGTCTAATCGTCCAAAGTTCTGACCGTCTATGGTACGTTTTTTCCACACTTCTTGCAATTTTTAAGGAAATTTCAGCTAAGTTGGAATATTTATAGTTCCGCACAAGTTTACCAACTTATTTCCAAAGATTTTATATCGGATCAATCTAGAGCATTTTGGCTGGCCATTTCAAAAGCGGAATTTTTTTGTGCAAATGCTATTGTTTGGCGAGCTTGCATACATTGATTAAGTTGTTATCATGCTAAAGCAAGTAGTTGCGACCACAATTTTTCCTTTAATAAGGTAGGAAAAATTCTTGAAAGATATCCTTATGCATTGCATTATTCATCTTGCGGCGGATTTCAAATAACGGACCAACACTTTTTGAAGAAAGTACTCCTCACATTACAACGTGTCCTCCGCCATGCTTGATTCTAGGAAAACATTTATCGAATCGTATCTTTTGTTCTAGGGTCATCAGATGTAGTGGCTGCTGTCACTCTCAAAGTAGTTTAAAATTCGATTGATGTAAAAATAGAAGTTTGTCCAGTTTTCACTTGACCAGACTTTGTGTTGCTTGGAAAACGTCAGTCGGGTACGTTGGTATTTTTTTTACCCCTGAAAATGTTTTAACATCAACTCTTCCATAAAGTTCTGTATCACATCAGCATCTGGATACAGTAGACTGACTTATTTCAGCAATATTTTCGCGGGATATTTAAAAGCCATTTTTATGCGATTCATTATCTGTTTTTCCCCTGATAATTTCCTCCACCAAAATAGTCATTTTCTCGGGTCTACAGGACATCAGAAAATCCTGAAGCCCATGACCATGTTTATATAATTTTTAAATATCGTTTAAAGTCGGTTTTACTCGATCGATAACTTTGCCGCAATATCTCCAGAAGATTGGCTCTTAAGCGACAAGATTATCACTCATTTACGAATAATATTTGGTGATCTTTTTATTTTTGTATCTGAACTTTGCTATTCACTTCAATTCATTCATAAACACGACCCCCCCCCCCCCAAAAAAAAAAACTTTTCCGATAGAAAAATACTAAGGTATGATGAGTGGCCGGAAACTTTTGAACACACGAATTTCGAATTCTCCCCCTTTCCATTAAATGTCTTCAGTGTCCAATCAAAATTATCACGTGGTCAGAAAACATTTACATATTCCTAACTTTTGAAGCAATTGTTCTTCTTCGCTGAAACCTTCTGGTAAATAAATCAAAGAAACTAACTGGCTGGAAACTTTTGACCGCCACTGTACTTCTGGTCAATTGACAAATCGTTTATTCTCAAGTTGTAAGGGATTTAGCAATTGGGCCCCAATATCACAAAGGACCCGTTGTTTGTCCATCAAAATGTTTGAAAAGATGTCTCAACTGTCTCATTAAAGTGCAGATGACAAGGAAGCCATAGAAGTAGTCTTTTAAATTTCTTCTTTAGGAAATGTATGACATATCCTTTGCTTCTTGTATTAAGGGAAGTTCCATAGCATCCTTTTGCAATTATTTTTGAAATTTTCATTTCATTTTTCTCCAAGAAATCTAAAATGTCATTCCATATAGCAGCCGCCTTGCCGTATGATGGGATGAAATGACCAAAATAATGAAAACCTGGTTCTAGTATCAAGGATCTATGCATTTCTTTGCTTCGTGACGATGAAGCTTCTCTGCCTCATTTATTCGGCGGAGAATTCTGTTTTTAAGGCCATCAAAGCATAAAAAAGGCTGTATCTAAACTTCTTATATTAAATGTTCTACTTAGTTGAGATCTAATTTTTCGTTTCTTTCTTCGGATTATACATTAATCTATAATTTTTTAAGCATCATTTTTCTTTATGATACCTTCGTTCTGGAGAAGTGCTGATATTAATACGGTAGTAACCCAGTCAAATACGCTATATCTATCGCTTACAGTTAATGTCTCTGTAAGATTCATGTGCATATTTTGAAATTTGAAATCCGTTTTATTTGATTTATAATCAGCAATTTCAACAAAAAATGAAATTTTATTTTAAATGATGAATATTAAACGGAATTTTATTTTTTAGTGCAGTCAATTCATTTCTACAAGCCACATTCTCACACCCTTTGTGATATTTTTAGATTATTTTTCTAATGTTTTATCCATCCTTTTCTTTAAACAGGTTTTCCTTTTCATTCTCTTTTGTATCTATGTTGTATACTCAGTACATAACTGACCAAATGTAACCGAATCTTATCATCCATTGATCCAGCAAAAACGGGCATCCTCTTTTTGGAGCCTTATTTTGTTTGCTTCTCACAATTGCAGTTGTTCAAAATTTTCATTTAATTCACGCGGCTATACCAAACAGGCTTCTTCTTGCATTACCTATTATTAAGTTTCTTTTGAAAATTGAGTTTATCCTTATCTCTTCTGTAAAACTTCATCTTGTTTCGATGTCCTTTATGATAGATATTTATTATTACTTTGACTCGGTTATACGAAACGGTTGGTATAGATGACTTATTGTAAACACTTTCAATTCTTTTAACTAAATTTTGGCAATAACGGATAATTTGTGTTCTTGCTTGCGATGAAAGATTACGCTTTTTTGGGGAACAACAGCACTATATACAAAAAAAAAAAAAAAAAAAAAAAAAAAAAAAAAAAAAAAAAATCCCTGTCGGCTTGGCCTAAAGGCGGAGGTAGATTTCGAAATTAAGTGCTCATTTCAGAAAAAAAAAAAAAAAAAAAAAAAAAAAAAAAAAAAAGATCAGGGATAAACCCAGTTTAACAATTTTATTTGGCCGCTTTTGAAGAATTTTTAATTTCCTTTTTTGTAAAAGCTGTTTTTATCAGAATCATCTTAAGGGAAATTCGACTCAAATTCGGCCCATTTTGACAGTATTTTTAAAAATATATTCTGACTTTATGAAAAAAAATCGACTAATACGGCACATTATATAGCTCCTAAATAAGAGAAACTGTCAATTGAATGCGTTTGAGAGCAAAATTGAGTTTAAAAATACGTCATAAAATAAGCAATTTTTTTAATACATCCTCAATTCTTCAATCACAATCGCTGCGGGAATTTTTGTTCGAAATGTACACTTTGACAGCTTTTTAAAATATATATTATGCCTTTATCCAAAAACTGACCAAAACGGGACATTATACAGTTCTTAAGCAAGAGAATATGTCAATTGAATGCATTTGACAGCAAACATGGATTTAAAAATGAATCAGAAAATAAGTAAAGAACTCCTGTTTTTGTTTAATTTATTTTTGCCATAACAATTGGTCCTATCAAAAACTATATAAACTGTATAAAAGTTGTTGATATTATTTAGAAGACGTATAATAAATTAAGTTGGATTTGATATGTTAAGAATTGACAAAGTTGTGGATTTTTTCCTTCTTCCACCCCCCCCCCCCTTTTGTTTTCGTTGATTTTTTTTTCAGCAATAATAGTTGCTCTTATAAAAATTTGTGAATACTACAAAAGTTTAAGGTATTATTAAAAGCATTTATATAAAAAAAAAATAGTTAGATTTGATATCGTGAGAATTGAGAAAGTTATGAATTTTTAACTCCCAAAATTACTATTTTTTTCGCCCCTTGAGCCCATTTTTAAATTTATCAAAAATTGTCATTCCCATTTTGGCCCATTTTTTAGAAGTAATATAAATTTTAAACTGATTCGATATCTATTTTAATTAAGATGTTATGGGTTTTTTTTCGGTTTTCACAAAATACCCCTTTGGACAGATTTTGTTCATTAGTGAACTTGACCGAGATTTAATGCTCTTTGATTTTATGTATGAGTTTGGAAGAGATTTGAGCAGAATTTTAGACGTTATCGTGTCTATAAAAAGTTATATATATGTTTATAGATAGATCTCTCTCTGTATATATATCTGTACATATATAAACATTTTTACTGATGGTAGTTTAGAAGTCTAGGTTTCTTGATCAGTGTAGATCTGCAAAAATGTTTTAGAAATTCCAACATAGGAGTGAATAGGTGGTATTTCATACGAAATCTACCTAAGAAAGAATCAAGAGAAATATGGCCTTCGTACAGCTAGAAAAAATTATGCTCAGGTAGCTGCAAGTGTTTCTATTATAGAGCAGATTTTTTTGTTAGAGTTACATCGGTTGTGATAAAAAAACGTGTGAAATTAAATTCAACAGAAAATGACTTTTTCAGTCAATTAGAAATATAAATATTATGACGACTATGAAGATAAAAATACAGATGTATGAAGATAAAGATATTATGACAATTATTATGATTGGGAAAAAAATAATTATTTAACATTTTTCTGAAATTTTCGTCCTTTTGCGGGAGGTAAAAGATATCGCACCCTTGATAGAAATGTGTCACAACTCAAAAATTAGACTTTTTGAGATATAACTGCCATTCTACATGTTTTTCACTCTTGTACCAATCACTTAAAGTAGAAGGTAGTACAGTTAAAATCCAACAACCAGGTAGCAGCCGTGTTTGCAAAATGGCCATTGAGACTACCATAGCCTGAAACAGTTTTTCTCATTTTATACAGAGTGGAGTTTCTTGAGTAATGACACTTTTTGTAGCAGGGGTGCGATATGATGCCACCATAATGAAATTTTAATATTATATTACTGACTAGCTGACCCGCCCGGCGTTGCCTGGGTCCGTATTAACAATATTAAACGAACTTGAAATTTGTATGATTTTATCATTAACTCGTTACATGCAGAAATGCATTGTCTGAAATACGTAGCCACTGACTGAGTGAAAAATCGGTTTTAAAAACAACAACTAATATTAAGCTCTAAAAATACTCAAAATAAGCAATGAAAAATGCGGGAGGGAATATGTATCCAACGATTGCATGATTTTCGTGTTAAAAAGTTGATATTTACCCGTAAAAATCACTGTTATGTCACGTAATTAATTATTATTTTCACATTCAAATCCCAAGTGAAATATTTTGAATTTCAAACTAATTATATCACTCTTAAAACTGACTATACTATGAATGAAATCGATACACGATGGTAGCTAAAAGATTGGTATATAGTATTATAATTTCAGAGCTATTTAACAAAAGTAAGTGTTATTTTTAATCAAATCTTGCGTAATGTTCACTCTGTGTATAAATTCCTCACCTTAAACTTTTGTAGCGTAACCAGAACCTGTCTGTAACCTAACAGCGACTTAACAGTACTCTACCGTAAATTAAATATAACAGAAATGTAACCTAGCCTTCCCTTTATTGTAACATATCCTTATTCTAACCATAATATAAATGCAATTTAACTTTAACCTAACTTTAACCTAAATAATATAATAGAAAAAAAACATTCTAAAAAATTACTATTTCTTCGTAAAATAATATGCTTCAGCTGTAATTCATTTCATTCAATTCGTTTTATTAATACAAAATTCTTTCCTCGTGTTTTTGTCTGAGACATTAAAATTTCAGCGATAAATGGTTTAATATTGCAAACTTTTTTTCGGTTTACTTCGCCTCCACGTATCTTTTTCTCCATGGTGTACAGCAGCTGTGTTTAAAAAGAAATACTCATTTAAACTGACAGTTTTTTAGTCTATGAATTTTAAAGGTCTGTCCCAGCTTTTTTAATTATTTCTGCGAAAATTTTATGCAACCAATCAACCATAAGAAAATGAAAGGGAAAAAAAGCGAAAAAAGGCGATTTTTTATGAGAGTGAGCTTTGGAATTTAATTAATTACTCAGTTAATAAATAGAATTTTGAAATTCTGAGCTTCAGGTGCATCAGGAGAGAGATTGGGCTACTCTAAAAAAAAATTTTGAGCTTCGTACGTGCTGTAGATTTTGCTAGCCATCGCAGACACACACACACACACGCAGACAGACAGAGCGTTTTGTTCTTTTATTAGTATAGATACCATGGAGTAACTGCTGTGTTTTATTAGATATTTTTTATATATATACAGGGTGTTTCTAAATTCATGGTACAAACTTTAAGGGGTGATAATACACATCAAGACAAACAATATTAAATAGTACATTAAGGGTCCCAAACGTTTTCCGAAGGAGATAGGCGCCATTAAAGTTTAGGGTCCAACAATTCAAATGATAATAAAAACACAGAAAAATTGGTCGATTCGTTTGCGGTTTTCACTAAAAATATTCTTTATGTCAGTATTGTCTTAAAAATAAATTATAAAGATAAATTTCAAAAATTGCCGATAGAGGGCGCTTTAGACTTTGGAGTGACGAACAACTACTTTTTGCCGTTATTTTTTGCATCTCATTAATTTTTTTAAAAGCTTAGAGAAAAACTTAAATTTTGAGATGAAAATCTTAATCGTTGGGAGTAGTTAAGTAGCGGAAACTGAACTGTGTAAGGAGGTTCAAATTTCAAATGATTATAAAAAACGGAAAAACTGGTCAATTGATTTGCGATTTTCACTAAAATTATTCTTTATGTCAGTATTATCTTGGAAATAAATTATAAAGATGAAATTTAAAAAAAATGCCTATAGAGGGCGCTTTAGACTTTGGAGTGACGTACAACTATTTTTTACAGTTATTTTTTGCATCTCATAAATTTTTTTAGAAGCTTAGACATAAATTTTGAGCTGAAAATCTGAATCGTTGAGAGTGGTTAAGTACCGCAAACTGAACTGTTTTCAAAGGGGGTGGGGAGGTTCAAATTTCAAATGATTATAAAAAACGGAAAAATTGATCGATTCGTTTGCGGTTTTCACTAAAACTATTCTTTATGTCAATATTTGCTTGAAAATAAATTTTAAAGGTATCTTTCAAAAACATCCGTTGGAGGGTGCCTTAAACTTTAGAGTAACCAACAATTATTTTAAACCGTTATTTTTTTTATCTAATTAAATGCTTGTAAAAGTTCAAAGCTATATTTTGAACTCAAAATCTGCATCGTTGTGAGTAATTAAGTAGGGGAAAATTGAACTGCGTTCGAGGGGTGGAGAGGGTAACATTTTAACTACTGAACACAGTTAGATTGCGATTTTTAACCCTCCCATCGATTTAGAATGTGAGCTCAAAATTTAAGTCTAAGCTTTTACAAGAATTTAATTATATGCAAAAAATAATGGTTAAAAATTGTTGTTGGTTACACTAAAGTTTAAGGCGCCCTCTAGCGGAATTTTTTTAAATTTATCTTTAAAATTTATTTTAAAGGAAATATTGATATAAAGAATAGTTGTAGCGAAAACCGCAAACGAGTCGACCAATTTTTTAGTTTTTTATAATCATTTGAAATTTGAACCTCCCCACCCCCATTGAACCCAGCTCAGTTTGCGCTACTTAACCACTCCCAACGATTTAGATTTTCAGCTCAAAATTTAAGTTTATATCTAAGTTTCTAAAAAAATTTATGAGATGCAAAAAATAACGGTAAAAAATAATTGTACATTATTCCAAAGTCTAAAGCGCCCTCTATCGGCATTTTTTAAAATTTATTTTCAAGATAATACAGACATAGAGAATAGTTTTAGTGAAAATCGCAAATCAATTGACCAATTTTTCCGCTTTTTATAATCATTTGAAATTTGAACCTCCCTACACAGTTCAGTTTCCGCTACTTAACCACTAACAACGATTAAGATTTTCATCTCAAAGTCTTTTGTCTAAGCTTCTAAAAAAATTAATGAGATGCAAAAAATAACGGTAAAAAGTAGTTGTTCGTCACTCCAAAGTCTAAAGTGCCCTCTATCGGCAAATTTTGAAATTTATCTTTATAATTTATTTTCAAGACAATACTGACATAAAGAATATTTTTAGTGAAAACCGAAAACGAATCGACCAATTTTTCTGTTTTTTATAATCATTTGAATTTTTGGACCCTAAACTTTAATGGCGCCTATCTCCTTCGGAAGACGTTTGGGACTCTTAGTTTCCTATTTAATATTGTTTGTCTTGATGTGTACTATCACACCTTAAAGTTTGTACCATGAATTTAGAAACACCCTGTATATATATATATATATATATATATATATATATATGGGTACTTTAAAAAATATTACAAAATGATGTTTTTTGCGATTTTGTTTTCAGATTTGAACCATTTATTGCGACAAAAGTTTTTAATCGATGGGTGTAATATTTTACGTATTGATTCTTATATATATATTTACCATCCCTAAAATAAATAAATAAATAAATAAAAATGCATATTTAATGTAAAAGTTGTAATTATTTTTTTACTTTTTTTATTATCGTAACACCTTACTTGTATGACCCAAACCAAATTTGGCTTCCCGAACCCAGTTCAAGCAAATGAAATTTGAAGTATGTTGTATTTATTAAATTGCAAGATGATTTACAAAACATTTGATTTTTTTACATGAAAGCTGAACTTAGTTTTTCTTTTCAATGCACATTTAAATGTATCATTCTCTATTTTCCTAATATTCTTATTGTAATCTGATTCGAATAATACCCAGCAACAAAATTAAGGTTTAATTATGAGATCTGAATAAAAAAAATAAATACATTGAAAAATAAATATGCTAAATGAGTATATTCGCTAAAATATGATGCAAATTACTATAGAATTTCAGCAAGCATGTATTAAAAATATTGGTAACATTTAATAAGAAAACGAGTTAAAAAACACTTTCCGAAGTTTTTTTTATTCTAACACGCTCTAAATAAAAATATTATATAGTTCGATTAAATGCTAAAATAATAATGCTTCCTTTTCGCTTTGAAAAATTCTACAATGTTACATTTGTCATTTAAATATCAAATAATCATTCATTTATTTTCAAGCAAAAAATAAGCATTTTATAATTATTTTGGTTTCGAAATCGGAAAAACGAATGCTAATAGACGAAATTGTTTTCTTGGAGATGTTAGGAAGTATCCACTAAATATGTTTAACATATTTCATATTATATGAATAGTCTTATATTTAAAGTTCCATTATACTCATACGTTATATTGATTTCCATTTGTTTTGTCCATTTAGGGGAAATTTATACTTTGAAAACATGATTTTAGTGAATGCCAAATATAGAAAAATAAAGAGAAGATTTTTAGAAGAAATTTGACGCATTTGCATTATTTACGTAGGAGACAACTATAAAACTCTAAAAAATGAGATTGACAGGCAGCAATTTGGAATCGTTGAAATTTTACCGGAATTTTGAACACGATATCTTTAAATTCTTGCTGTGGTGTTATGATCGTTGTTACATCCACAATTATAACTAAGAATGGAGATGATGCTACTACAAATTTATACCTTGTGACAAGGTACCGTTCATAAAACCCGTGTTGAGTAAGATTCTGTTATCTTCTTTTCTGAACGCTCGTGCAACATTGTTACATCCATGGTCGCCGACGAAGTTCCTATGCAGTTTGGCTCTTGTTCAAAACGTGAATTCAAATTAAAAAGCAAGGAATGCATATATGACGAAACTTTGACGACGCTTTCCACATTCTCATTAAATGTTGCAGACTTAACAATAATAGAAAATTTTTAATTTGAAACCACATATGTGTTTTGAGTACTTTTTCTAGTATAACAGATAATCATTTACAACAATCATTATAAAAGATAAATTCAAACACGTATTTTTATTTTCGTTTTCGTTTTTGGACGAAAATAGAAGATTACCGAAATTCAGGTTTCTGTTTCAATTTCAGACTTAGAAAGCTGTTTTGGTTCAATCCTTAAAAATAACAAATAGCAATACTCAAAGATAAAAATACATCAAGAGGTATCTAGTTAATTGACGAACTCCAGAATCCGATATCGCTTTTATCATGGAATCAACCACGAGAGCGATTATTTTTATAGGGCCAATTCGACACTATTTTTGCTAATCTTCTGTTTTTTAAAAAGATTAAAATTTCATATTAAAGCTACCAAGCGAACATATTATAAATCACAAATTTAGATTGTTTCTTTTTCTGTTTTAGGGGACAACAAATCATTCATTTATTTAAAATATTTACATTATTTATGTCGTTAATATGTAAAATAACAATAGAAGCGTTTTTAAGGATGGTTTTGAATGTTCCATATTAACTAATCATTCAAAATTATTTTGTATTTAGTTATAAATTTTTATCCATAAACTTCAGCAAAAACATTTAAAATATTTTCACTGCTAGTATTTATCGCACTTAAAAATAATAAATTTCTTCTTAACGAAATATTTTTGTGACGTTTTGTATATATTTTTCGTCTTGAAGGATCTTTTATTTTTTATTCTCTTAAAAAAAGAAAGTAGAAAGAAATAAAGAAAAAAAATTGTTTTTTGATTTTTTTATGATAACAAATTCCTTTAAACGAAATTCTGTGTAACAACTTTTATTAATACGCGTTAATGCGTAAAATAACAATATCAGCGTTTTTAAGGATGATTTTGAATGTTCCATATTAAATAATCATTCAAAATTATTTTGCATTTTGTTATAAATTTTTATCCATAAACTTCAGCTAAAATATTTAAAATATTTTCACTGATAGTATTTATCGCACTTAAAAATAATATATTTCTTCTTAACGAAATATTTTTGTGACGTTTTGTATATATTTTTCGTCTTGAAGAATCTTTTATTTTTTATTCTCTTAAAAAAAAAAAAAAAAAAAAAAAAAAAGAAAGAATTAAAGAAAAAAAATTGCAAAAATTGCTTTTTGATTTTTTATGATAACAAATTCCTTTAAACGAAATTCTGTGTAACAACTTTTATTAAAAATTTATATAATAATAAATGAATTATAATGTTTGAATATCCATTTAAACCACAAATTTATATTTCTTGAATTTAAACATTTTTTTTAAATTAATACAATGGTTAATTGGAATTAAATTCGGATCTTTACTTTGGAATTTTTTTTTTAAAGAAAATATCAAAAATGCATAATGAAAGATTTCATTTCATTCTTTCATGAAAAATAATTAAAAGTTTAATAATATCCTTAATGAAGAATCTAAACGATCAATCCTTTTTTATTATTATTATTGCTTTTTAAAATTCAGTTATTTTATAATAAAAGTAAGAAAATCGTAATAACTAGGAGCAATTGTTGTAAGATGTTATGCTTGAAATAAAATTAAAGCATTTTATCGGATTCTATGAATATAAAATGCCTACATGCTTAGATATACGAATTTTTTTATGTCTTTGGTGAAACCGCTTCCTGAGAAATGCTGACGAGAAAAGTTTCTTCATTACTATAAATAAATTAAATGCTGCTATTCAACGTACACTTCTTCAAAAAGATGACATAAAATAAACATATGAATAAAACATATTTCAACGTTTCGGTTTATTCTTCTAAAAAATCTTGAGGAAAAAAATAATTAAAATATAGATCGCCATAAAACAACCATAGTGTTACATAATTAAAAATTAAACTGGAGAAGTTTCAACAGAAATAACGGAAATCCTTCCAAAATCAATTCAGTGTCATCTGTTTTTCAAAGAGAGAAGATTCAGGATTTGCAATACTTGGAAATATCATAGCTTTTTCAAAATAGAAAGCCAGATTTCTAGAATGCGAAAAAAAAAAAAAAAAAAAAAAAAAAAAAAAAAAAAAAAAAAACATAATCATTACAAATTTCCTGGTTCCTTAACCGAATTTCTAAAAATTCCCGAATCACAGCTTTAAATGGATCCTTTTGTTTTAAAATAATTGTAGCTTGATAAAAGTCAATAAATGAAATCTATCCATTAACCCTTTCGGGTCTGATTTTTTTTCAGTTTTTAGAAAAAGTTACATTTACGTTAATAATGTAACACAAACTATACAAATAGATTAATTAGTATTTAACCAGTATTTCACTATCAAAACGATAACGAATGATATTGTTTTTGTACTATTCAATTCACATTTATGTGACAATTGGCTAAGGAAGAATTTTTGGAGACGTTTAAAAAATATGGTATTACAATAAGATTTAACTTATATCACAAATTTCTAATGCTTTTAGTGCTTTATTACACACGATTCTTTCTAGAAAGTAACTTTAATTTTAAATTTAAAGAGTGAAATATATGTTTAAAATCAAAGAATTGCAAATGGCGCTAAGAGAAATAAACAAATAATTATTATTTTTGTTATTATTAAATACCTAAACGTAAAAGAAGTCATGTAATAAATGCATAGACATAATACTAACATTATTATTTTTAAATAGTAGCAAAAGTATTTCTTAAAGCAAAATATTCCATTAAATTACATGTACTATTAAGAGTACACCCGACCCGAAAGGGTTATAAAAATTCTTTGAGAGGGCTGTAGAGAATTTAGTAAACTTCAAATCATGTTTATGTTCTATTAATCTTTCAAAAATTGACATTTAGTCATACCAATATAAGAAAACATTGCTCCATCTGTAAACTTAAATCAGATCTCATAAATCCCGGAGAAACATGTAAATGGAATCCGATCTATTTTCTTGCTTATAAGATTAATTAAAGCTATAGAATTAGATGCTGTAAGTTGAATGTTTTAATTCTCTAAAACCTTCTTTAATCTTTCAAATAGTTCTAGAACGCATGGAATTTTCTTATGAAAGAGACTTACTTTAGAGGAGTGATTAGCGGAGACTTTATATTTATCAATCAAATTAAGGATAAGACGTGATTTGTAAACATTTCGTAGACCAATATTAATGATGAAATTGAGTTCTTCATTCCAAAACTCATCCGAAAATATCAGAATTTCATCCGAAAATTTGAGTCGAATTTAAGATGAAAATTGTAAAAAAATAATAATTCCTTAAAAATTCCGTAAAAAACTGAATTAGAATGTTATTAGCATTATCTCCAACCGTTAATGCTTAGGTTATTTTAAAGTTTGTTTTAATAGAGTTTTTTTCTGCAAAAATTTTTAATATAAAAAAATTGAGGGCTCTGAAGATTTGTCTCATAGGTGTCCTATCGGATTATTCTCATGTAAGGCCAGATGTCAGGGGTTGTATAGCATCTTATATTTTTTACATATTTGCTATAACTAACTCCTAATATTATCTCTCTGAACATTTATTTAATATACGCAGTGGCAAGCTAACATGAAATTTTATTTTGATATTAGTGGTGTTAAAGAATTAAGAAATACATGACACCGCGATCTTTAGAATGAAAATAAAGATTGAGAAATTCTGCTAGATTCACAGTGTAGCTAATCTGCAACAATAAATATTTTTTTTTTATTTTTTATTTTTTTGGGAAAATGCTTCAAATTAATACTTATAACAGTAATGGACTCGCATCTCTGTTTTCTATATAAAAATAAAATGTTCGATGTTTTTTCCAAGTGTTTTCGAATTAAGTAAAAATAGTTTTAAAATGCGCTATTTCATTATGGTGAAACAACATTAGATTTTTATAGAAATATTATATTTATTTTCAATTTAGGTCTGGTTTTATTGATTCGACATTCAATTTAGTTCGTACGACTACCGTTATTTTCTAGGTTAGTTAGCAGCATTTTTTTTAGAGAAAAAGAATCTAATCCAAAAATTTCTACAATATTTCGTCTTATTTAATCAGAGATTTTCTACAAGAAAATACTGGTACCAAAGAATTTCCCGGTCACGAAATTTCAGGATCTGCACGAACAGTGTTTAAAAACAGGAGCATACAGTTCTTCATGAAGTCCCTGTATAAACGAACACCGGAATGAGGATTTGTTCCGAATATTCTGTATTATTTGTTAGAACCTAACGAGTAAAATAGTTTGAGAGTGAGATTGAGTTTTAGCTAATTCAGTGACATATTGCTTAATAGAATTGGCGATTCAGTACATAAAATTTTTCCGGAAATAAATTTGTCTTCATAAAATAAAACTATAATTTATACATGAAAATGTAGAAAATTATTTAAGGAATATTGTTCATGTAATTTTTCTGAATTGACACATACATTTCTGTATTAATTATGAATATAATATTAAATTAACAACATTCGCAGTATTGTTCTTTCGTGATAAAAGAAACAAATTAATTTGTTTTAAAGTCATTTATTTGAAAAACTAATTTCGTACTTTTGTAATAAGAATGTGTTTTTAAAAGAAATATTATGTTTTCTGTTAGATATTTTTTTTTTTTTTTTTTTAAATTCAGAAAAAATATTTTGATATTTTATCCAAAAATGAAGAAAACATCTATGTAATAAATGAAAATTATTTTAACAAAAGCAATGAATAATAATGTTGATTGAATAATAGGATACTTCTTCAATCACTGTGTCCCTTTGTTTATTTTAAATGATGCACTTTTAAAAAGAAAATGATTTTCTGAGGTCAAAAAGCTCTTCTATTTCTCCCTTTATAAGAAAAAGTTCTAAGATTGAATTTGCGTTTCGTTCGCAAAATTGTTTTGTTATTGTTTAGATTCATCTTTTATTCATCTTTGATTGGTGAAATTATTCTTTCTTGAAACTTGGCACCATAACAAAAGAAATAAATTTATTTTATACATTTATTACATTTTTTCTTCGCTTGTATTTCGACTTAGCTTAGTTATCAAAATTATATTTTTTATTATTTTTGGCTACTGGTCCAGAGAGTTTCTATTTGTATATACTTTAAATAAGTAATTTTTTGTAAACTAATAGTTCTTCTTTACTTATTTATGCGTTTATACACAAATGTATCTTACAGGACATTATGTATAAAGCTGCTATCAAATTCACCAACATTTTCAGAGACTTTTGAGCCAACACTTGATTTCCTCCAACTTTTTGCGAATTATCCTCACAACATCCAGTGTGATAGCAAACAGCATTGACCCCAACTTTTTTCTGCAGTTCCAAACAAATCTTCGCTAGCTGAGACTTTTCATCCAACATCGAACATTTTAACAAATCAGAGGTAAGCGATTGATAGGTATAGGTGACAAATATTAACGGCTGGTACTAGTACTACTGGTTTTCCTGCTTTCCTCCAACTTTTAAAAAGACAATTGCAATGTTTTTCTCTCTTTGAACGGAAAAAAGTTGCGGTTAAAATCGGCTGAAAAGTTTGTCGCGCATAAAGTTTGTGAATCTGATAATGGCTTTAGTGTGATGATGCAAGGCATTATCTATAAGTGTAATGATGCAGGATAGTAGAAGAAAAATTTGGGCTCAGCCCCAGCAGGTGGTGGCGGGCTAGCCGAAGATGATTGACATGGGGGAATGGCCGCATGATTGACAAGTAAGAGAGATAGGAAAATGTTGACAGAAGTGTTCTGTTGTAAGAGGAGCTTTTAAGCCCCAGACAAGCCTGACCACTTCTTATGGTCTTTCGAGTCGGCGCGTTTGATGTATAATGACTTTTTCAGTGTAACGAATTCGAACTGCAAGAGAGAAATCGAACGCGAAATCAGTTGACAGCTTTACGACTGAAGATGGGAGACTAGGAACTTTCTCTTCCTTTATCACTTCGATAGGCTTCGTCCCTCAAAAAATCATTTAAAGAGGTTGCTACACACATGGCGATGCGAAATAAACAGAAAATAATTTTACATTTTCGCCAAGTGTATTTTAATCGTTTTGTGATTGGTACATGTTAAATGTCCAGAAATGGAATACTTCTGTTGCCACAATGACGAAAAGTATTAATAACTATAAAAAACTAATAATTCAAAATCAAATTTAATATAGCTTTCAAACAAATTGTCTTTATAAGTACATGATATTTTCTATGTAATATATATCTTTCTGTTGCGGAAATTGAAAGCCTGAAAATTGTATCTTCTATCGTGATGTTGTGTTTAATTAAATTTAAAATTTCTTGTAATTCCATTATTGTTGAATGAAAACATTCATAAAAACGGTCTTCATACGAAAATAAATCTTTCACTATGATAATTTCACTAACTTGTTCTCTTTTTTCTAATATTGGGTGAACCCAATATTTTCTCTGTTTTTTTTTTCAGGAGTAGATGATCCTATATACAAGTTGATACTGCTTAGCCAGAGATTAAAGACCTGTCACGTGAGTTAAAGGTCCGAGTAAAACGAGTCTATTTTTGATAATAGGATGAAGACAGAAAAAAGGGGTTTCCCCTAATACTTGTTTTTTAAAAATGGAGAGGGAAATAAATGCTACCAGTAGTTTCGTATTCACTTGTCTCCATGATTTTAAAAAGAGGATTTTTCATCTTATCTAATAATAATACATTATTTTCTTTTCGAATGAACGAAACATGTTAGGATTTTTTTGACACTTAAACATGTTTTATTTTTACTTATATTATTTTTTTTAATATCATAATATGAAACTTTTTGTTTTGAGAAGAATTCGGCGGTTTATTAATTTGGATCGAATGATAGGGTGCATTGTCTATCACAACCACAGAATTTTTTGGTAAATTTGGGATGAATTTTTCTCTAGCCCATTTTTCAAAAAATTTGACCTCATCTGCCCGTGATAATCACCTGTGGTCGTTTTGGCTTTATATATTAGGGATGAATTTGGAATAAATCCCATTTCTCCTCCAGCACATAAAGCAATAATGCGTCTTGATGCCGCCCCTGTTTTAACAACACCGAACACTTCTTCTGACTGCCGGCATTTCCCAACAGTCAAGTTGCTGTCAATCCATGTTTCATCAACAAAAAATAGAGGTCTTTTCTCTTTTCGGAATTGGTGAATACTTCGTAAATATTTCGTACGAGACAAAACAATGTCATTTCTTTCCAAGAGTAGTTTTCTTTTATTTTGACACTTTCCCCAGCAGAATCCCATTTCATGAAGAACTTTCCGTAATGTCTCTTTACCTTTTGAAAATTTGATATTTTCTTTTAACTTGGTTAACAATTTCGGAATTATAGGCACTATTTCATCTTTCGTGTAGAATTCCTGGATTTCTTCGAATTACAACCAAATTAAAATCATCCAAGTTGACATTTTCTATGGTTGTCTTCGCATTTTTCTTTTTGGGAGAAGCGAAATCACCCGAACTGTTACGCCTTCTTTGCGAATTCTTTTTATAGTGCTCTCCGAAACACCAGCAATTAAGCTAGCTCTTTTATTTGCATATGATAGTGGAACAGTTAGGCAACCTTTATCAGCTTCTTTATTACAATATTTTACAATATTATTTAAAATATTTTTGGTTGCACTATGAAAGTGCTTGCCTTGAGAACTTTTAGACTCTCTTAAATCCATTTTACAGATGTAAGAGTGAATACAAAATAGCAATAAAAAGCTTCGTTTGTGAAAATAACAAACAGAATACAGCGAGTAAGAAATAACGTTAATAATAGTACAGCCAAAACAGGAATGACATGCGGTCAGGTCAGACGGGTTGGGAGAAACCTGAATTTCGTCCCTTCCTAATGCTTCCCTACCTTCGTAACATTCCATTATTTTGGCAGTATGGCAATCCAGTTCTTTAAATGCTGGTCCAGCAGTAGCTTCTTCTTCGCTGTCAGATAATGACTACATAGCAAACGTTCGCTGAAGAATCGAAAACAGAAAATAATGAAAAAAAACAACAACACGTAAAGTATGCATTTATTACATTGGCGATTAAGCACCAAAACGAGCAACCTTTTGTTCCCGTCCCATCAATAGTCGGAAACAGTGCTTCTTCAAAGAATTAGATTTATTGCTTTCTTAGTTCAACTGAAAGTATTGCAGTCTGAATGCAGCTTTATGAGGATAATGAATGAAGAATCTGTTAGGGTAGAGTAAAGGAAATTAAGGAAGAGGATAATAAATGAAGATAATGGATGAAGAATCTACTGTAAGAGAATGGCAGAACAAAGGAAATCAATGAAGAGGGTAAATAACGTGGATAATGTATGAAGAATCTACTGTGAGAGAAGGATAGAACAAATAATATTAATTAAGAAGATAATTAATCAAGATAATGAATGACGAGTCTACTATAAGATAAGGGTAGAACAAAGGAAAAGATGATGACTGATTAGGAAAAGTCTATTAGAAGACGTAGGTTATAATGAAGAAAAGATCGCATGTAATTTATTAAAAAAAAACTTACCACGGAGCAGCGCGATAACACGTTTTTCTTCTTCGACGTCCACAAGGCAAATTAGCGAAGGTGTTTGGGTTCGTGTGGGGCATTTTCGTTGAGATAAAGAGATGGCTTCTGATTGGCTGAGATCTGAAGCTAGGTGACAGCGCAGATGTTTTCTCCTAAGGGAATAAACACGAGCTCCCACTTTCGGTGGGAAAGAATATTCTAGAATTTACCTGACAGATGTAGGAGGAGAAGGACGCCAGCTTGTTTGCGTCCCTTGCATTATCCAAGCCCACCTGTCAATTTACTGGTACCATAAGTTCAGCAGAACGAAGGTTTCCTAGAATATTTTCAGATATTGCCACATGATTTCATCATACTGTTTTAAAAGTTCCTGTGATGAACCGAGTGATACTTGACTGGAACGGAACTTTAATTTTTTAAGCTTAATGATCAACAAAATATGTTTAACTGCTATATAATTATTTTTAAAAATATTGTTTGGGAATTCTTAACTATATTTATCCCAGTTTTTTAACCTTTACCAACAACCGTTTTTTTTAAATTATTCATTCAGTTTTCTCTAAACTTTCGTTGTGTGTAGACCTGTTTACCGTTTTAAGTTGTTTAGCAATTTTGTTTAGAGGAAATATGTATAAAAGATCTGCGGAAGAAGACATGCTATCTTCGATTAAGTATCAACGTTTAAAAACTTTATGAAAATTTAATATTTTGTTTAAACAAGTATAATAAAACAAATTTTGATGTGAGTAATTCTTCTTACAAAGATTTTACTACCGTTCAGCATAATATGGACTCTTCAACTCCCAACGATTCGACATCTTTCCCGATTCTTGCTCCAAACCGACTTCTGCTCGAGAATATCTAACTACTTTTTTCAAGACATTAACTTTGGACTTTCAGAACCGACGAGAAACTTGATATTAACAGACTTTTCGCTTAAAGACTCTCCATTTCGTCACCTAGTGAGTTTCAAGATAATAACATTTTGCCTGTGGATATCATTAAAGGTGAAAACGTGATGAATTTAAATGTGTTTTATAAAGAATTTAATGACTGTATATTTTTATGCTTAAATATGAATAATAGACAATATTTCATTCATACTTTTGAATTTAAAAAGTATTTTTTCACCTATGAAGAAATTCCTTCAAAAAATGATGCTTAAATTGATATTCAAAGCTATTATGAATTCCAGTATAAAATCATCGCATTTAATTCGAGATGTAGAAGTGCGTTATCTGTTGCTAATAATCTAATTCTTGTGTTAAATCAAAATTCTGTGATGCGAATAAAAAATATTGAAGAATCATTTACTGATTAGTTTGAATGAACATTAACTTGAAAAATTAAAAGAAAATTAAATAATACATTGTTGAAACATATGTTTACTAAACAAATACCCTTTATTTTAAAACAGAAATGTGCTTTGAGAAAACTCTGTGTAGAAAAGGAATTGTTTATCTCATCTAAACTTATATCATGCATCGAAAACAATATGTTAGCAATCCTTAACCGACTGTATAAATGCATGGGATGTGTTATTCGACATGCAAGTCAAAGTCTTCATTCCTGTTACGCATTAAATAACAGAAAACAAATAACCAGTTAGATGAAGCTTTGTTAATACATATTAATTCTGATTTTGTAGTTTCTATGTTTTTAAACAAAATGGAATGAGTTAGTGAAAAGTTTTTGAATAATATTCATGTGGAAAATATATTTAATGAACTGTTTAAAACATGGTATTAAGTAATTTAACATAGAAAAAATGAAATAAAAATATTTTACCAAAAAGAGTTGTTTTCTCATATCCTTAATAATCTTATGAAATTCTTGTCTCACTTACATCAAAATCAGTTGGAACTTTATGACTTCATTAGATTGGTCGAGAAACAGTCACACGATCTTTGTCGTCATTCGCTTATAAGAAGTAGTCGAAAAGCAATATTCACAAATTATTTTCCTTTAGTTTAC